>JAECUM010027463.1:0-12835 GCA_016617855.1 Megalonaias nervosa
TATATATGAGACCGGTATTGTAGCCACAATTAAAGTATTAAATGTAAGTAGGAACGGCTTAATTTTCTAGTGTAATTACTGGTCCCTTTTTTTAGTTTTAGATTTGAGGTGATTGAAACATACTGGCTGAAAATAGGCAAAGAAGAATGGATGGGTGGACTTCAACCCTTTCACTCGACATCACTGGGAATGGAACCCAGGAACTCGCTGCTGCCAATGGATTATCTTTCCATTTGACTATTGGGCGATTACCTCAAGATCAGCAATACCTGGACAATATTTTGAACTTTAATTTCATAGTGTATTCTCAAATGTCGATTTATTTATTGACTGTAATCCCCATGACATCGTACAGCAAATTTAAACCAGATATTTTCAGTTTTAACAAATAGTTCGAAATGTGTCTTGACTAGGGAATTCTATATTGCCACGCATTCGTCAAGGTACTATATTTGTGATCAAAATCATTTACTAAGGTCCAATTTCGTCACGTGTAGACATTATTTAAACACCAGGCAGCGAACCTGTAAAAGAAGCAATCTTACCCCGATGAACAAATGTAATGAACCTTTGTATTGTGCCCCTCTCCTGCAGCTAGGAATTGAGCAAATGATCATTTTATAAATCAGATAAAAAGAATATATTATTGTATCGGTAGCCATGTCTACAAAAAGTTTCACTTGCATTCAATTATAGGTCCAAATTAAGCATTATCTTTTCCGCCTAGCATGACTCATTCCAACCGAGTCGGTTCATAACTGAACTAAGGTAGATATGTGTTTAAAAGTAAGAGACATTCTGCAATTTTCCTTCTTAGAGGTTTTGAACCACAGCAAATTCTTGTAAAGAGTTCATCAAATTATTCTTTTACCATGTACTCTTTGCAATTTCGTCAATGAATCTTTTTTTTTGCTTGATTTTTCGATTTCCAACTTTTCCAACTTTTTAATTTTCATTATTAGTTTTTGTTTGTCAATTATTTTCCATTTCACTGATTCTGTTTTTTTTCTTTCCGTTTTACGAATCAAAGGTAACCAAACTCGTCAAAAATGATTATCAGAGTCGCTTGTATTAAGATTCCAGTGTCTACATCAACCGTCATAAAGCTCTGCTACATTTTTTTCTCTTTTAAAGAAAATAACCATAATAACGCATGCCAATAGAACAATTCAGATTAAATGATGAACGGTCTGTGCATCTAATTTATTGTTTCTAGGGAAAAAAGAAAAAAGGCGGAAAAGTGAGAAAAGAAAAACGACTAAATTTAACACGCTATAACGTTTCCGAATTAGATAAAATATTAATATTAGAAGGTGATGTATAACCTGATTCATTTTGTAATCTTACTTACTGTTATATTTTACAATGCTCTTTAATAAAATATAAATGTGTTCAAATGAAAGTGGTACAGCTGACCGTGTCTTTCAAAATCAGGAGAAGAAAAATTTTAATAAATAATCTCTGTATCCCCATACATAAATAATATTTGTCATATTTCGATTACATTATTTTCTATTTATTTAGAATCATGCTTGGCAGTAATAAGTTAAAACCAGTTACATAGTGGTATCATAATATTGTATTTTACTGTGCGAAGCTGTATGTGAAAATTATTATTATTATTATTATTATTATTATTATTATTATTATTATTATTATTATTATTTTCTTGTAAGGCTGGTCGATTTTCACAGCTGAAACCTGGCCTGAATGGTACACGGTATTGAGGAACTTCCTTTACATTTGACATGCACGTCTGTAGTCTCATTTTCGGTACCCGTAAAGGCAAAAGTTAGTGCTCGTCGATACACCGACCACCTGCAATTTTCTCTGACTAATCAGCATTCCCCATCATATAAGGCTGCTTGTGCGATATTGCTTTAAGTTCTCATACTTTGAAATTATATTCCGTAGCAAATTTATTGACTGTTATATAAATATGTACGAGAGGGAGATAATTATTTTCAGATGAAAAATGCTAGCGATACAAAAATCTCATTTAGATGAAGAAAAAAATAAAATAAAAAAAGCATTCAAACAATATCTAGCACTTTGCATTGTTCAATGTATAACCAACCCAGGGGATAAACTCTTGCGGGTCACATATGTGTAACGGAAACCCAATATACGGTTAATTAATGGCTACATATCCGTTTCGTGCGTTATTCATGCTCTTTCAATCTTTGTTGACTCGCATGTACCGTGAAAGAAATTAAACACAATGCGTGCCTTCATCAAGCTTATTAGGTGCAGTCGAACAATACTTCTCTTTTGAAGGCGAACATGACTTACTTTGTAAACTTTAAAACAAGCTTTGTGTCAGATATTGAGTGTTTAATTATGTGCTACATGACCGCAAACATAGTTCGTATACATCAATCCATTTTATTCGCTTTTAATCAGTAAAACGAGCACTTCCTAGATCGCACTTTCGACATAATACATTTTTTTTCATGAAAAATATTTTAATTTTCCTTTGTGCGATTCGGTAACTATTTTTGAGGAGAATGAAACTTTGATAAGGATTTATAATTTAGTATTGAGGTTTTTCATTCATAGTCCATTTGCCAGAATGATGATTTGGGTCCTAATTCTGCCTCTGTTGGTGAATATAGGGATAACAGATGCTGGTGAGTAGATATTTCAATAATAATCCAAATTCTTTATCATTGGCGTAGTAATATTAATGGCATTATTAGTCATTGTGTTTGTTGCAGTAATAATAATAACAATATTACAACTCATAATGATAATAATATTGTTTTTATTATAATTATTATCAGCATGATCGTCGTCTCGTTAGTAATGATGATGAGGACGATAATAATGATTTTATTTCCTGCTACTACATTAATAGTTAATTATTTACGTTCCTCAGTATAATAATAATAATAATAATAATAATAATAATAATAATAATAATAATAATAAAGACACACATCCTGAACCTTCCCGACCAGCGAATTGCAGCCTTGTAAAAGGTATAGTCTCTTTTTGATAGAAACACAAATTTGTTAAAAAAAATACAAATGTTTTGGTCGCTAAGTATCATTTATTTAGGGTTGATCCTTGTTTGAGAGGATGTCTCAATTACTATAATAATAATAATAATAACAACAACAACAATAATAATAATAATAATAATAATAATAATAATAATAATAATAATAATAATTACGATAATAATAATGATGATGACGATAATAATAATAATAATAATAATAATAATAATAATAATAATAATAATAATAAGTTTTGTTGGATAGTCATATCGACTTTTAGATCATCTGTATTCATCTCAACCATGAACCATCTTTCCCTTTTTTAGCTTTTATTTTTTTTTCCTTTCATTTTTTTTTTTTTTTTTTATTGCTTGCTTTTACACAATGATATTACGCCATCCTTTTCGTAGCTTGTGTTTTCCCCGCTGACCTCGTCGGGATGTGGTCAAGCTCGGACGGCAGTCAATTGGTCATCACAAGAGATGAAGTTAATGATTATCGGATCAATCTGACGGTCATGCTGAAGTTCATTTCATTTAAATGTAGTGACCTTTACCAAGGAAAGTACATTCTCAAGTAAGTGATGAAAGCAAGCAATAAGGCATGGAGCGTTCCTTTAGAACATATCAATGTTCTAGATCAAAAATTGTAATCACACAAAATAGCCTCGAACGTGACACACGGAAGCAACATAAAAATTGTGCAATGAATCTGAGCATTAACGTCCATATAAAATTAAACAAAAACAAAATCATTGAAGTATGTAATCTGATTTTCAATATTGTAAAATCAGAATATGTACAAATTAAATCCAACATGGACATTATTAGCGGAGTGCCGTGTAGTTAACGCGTGGTTAATACTGTATGCAGACACATACACACATATTATCTATAACAACTTAAAACATGCACAAAATATAATATATCCCAAACGCATACGTTATCTATCTATCGAGAGAGCAGATAAATAGACAGACAGATATGTAGATAGATAGATAAATAGATAAATAATGTTTCACTGAAAGTCCGTCTTTAATATCTTTAAAAGGTCAGTGTTATTCACTATCCCATAATTCAAACGTTGACATTAGTTGATATTAGTCTTACATCTGTACCAATTATAAGCTATTTGTGCGTTGGACGAACGGGCAAATAGTGTTAAATGCATACAAGATACGCTTGGATTTATTAATAGAATCGAAGTGCTTTGTGATGCACGATTAGTGTTTTCAAAAGTTTATATTTTATCTTAAAAATACCTCAAAAACCTGGACACTATCCATTATCATCTGGTCTAAATGAGATGTGTTTTAAACTGCTTTATTGTTAAGGATTCCTTTAAAGGTCAGAATTTGTGTGTGTGTTTGTGTGTGTGTGTGTGTGTGTGTGTGTGTGTGTGTGTGTGTGTAATTCAATTCTGTATAACATTTTCTCAAAGAACCCAGTATGTTTTAATCAAACCTTCTTTTTTGCTTTACTTTCTTTCGGTTTATTTTCCTTCTGGATTATCATCTTGTCTCCTCACATGCATGAATTTTCTTTTACCTTCCAGATCAACTACGACGTTTTTATTTAACACACTGGAGTTTGATGCATACCTGTGTGTTGAATTCTACAAAATATCTAACACAAAATTCACTTATCAGCTGGCATCTGGTGAGTGTTAAATTATCATCTGAGATTTTTTTTTCTTTTTTCTGTTGATGTTCTAACAAAAGGATAAAATTGATGTCCACGCCATTTGTCCGGCCTTCTGTTAGCATGGACTGTATTTATTGTTGGCCTTTACTTTGATACTTTTACAATGTAAGTTTGAAGCAAACATGTAGGACCATAGTAATAATTTTAATGTAAATAATAAGAAATTACCAAATCACAGACATTTTAATATCGTCTATTTAAATATTCGTACGGTTGTGATACTATAAAAGTTTTTTTTTATAATACAATACACGATCCGGATTGACAAAGATAATGAATATATCAAGAAAAGAAAACATAGGTGACAGAAAAAAAAATATATACCAAAGACATATAGATAATGACACATCTATTGTACGCAAGGTGAAAAGCAAATAACAAAGGCTATCAATTCATGGCACAAAATGGTTTGTAGTTTTTAATGTCTTTTAATCTGAAGTTTTAATGTTAATGTTTTCTTTTTCCTGAGGTTAGTTGTGGATCCAAGTCTAAATGAAAGGGTGATGACGATGTTTGCAGCGAACATACCCGTCCCTGCTGAAATCTGCAACAGACCTGCGCCCTACGAGGAAGAAACCATCATTACGTTGAACAAGATAGGTAAGTTGCGAGAAGTCAACGTTTTTTGTTGATACACTACTATTCCTTAAACCGCAGCTTCTGCCAATGATGGAAGTACCAGTGTTTGCTGCTAACATATTGCTTCTGCAATCGCCGTTAGCGCTCAAAACACTAACGAAAAAGACACATACTGCTTTCACGAATGCTTTGGCCTCGCCCTCTTATTGCCGTGACTGGGGCTGCTTCTGTTATTTCAACTATCCACGAAAATAATATTAGAGACATTTACCTTATGCATCCTCTGCTCAGAGAGAGAGAGAGAGAGAGAGAGAGAGAGAGAGAGAGAGAGAGAGAGAGAGAGAGGTGGGTGGGAGGAGAGTGTGTGTGTGTGTGTGTGTGTGTTTCATATAACTTGCATCGATATCTAATTCGAAGAATGCCTTGTCATGATAGAACATTGCTTTTATTTTATTTTTTAAATCTACACGTCCGAAGGGTATGATGACTGGTTAAAAGAATACAAGTTTTGAGACCGAGTTTGTTTATTGTTTAAATTAAAGTCCTGGGCAAGACACGAAGCATCTCCAGGAATAAACACCAAATTCTGAATCATCCTTTAGACTAATTATAAGGTCGATTGATTGCAGATATACGCTGTTGAATTGTCTTTCCCTAATATGTTTGTGAAAGACAATGCCGCAGGCCTTAACTATTGAATGTATATTAATATTTATACAGAATTTATTTCATCGTTTTTAATAAATAATATATCTATAAATGTAGAATCAACAATGAAACACTCAACACAACTCAATGTAATCATATATATATATATATATATATATATATATATATATATATATATATATATATATATACTATATATATATATATATATATATATATATATAATCAACAATGGAACACCGAACATAAGTCATTTAAAAAAGAAATGAAGTTTTACTACATGTAAGAAAAATATTCAGTAATTGTCAATTGCACTTGGACACATTTGATGATTAACGACAGCTATACAAACATGGACACATTTAATGACTGACAGCTATAGACCATTTCACGGTTATTATCCCCCCTTGAAAACAGAAGAGGGCGTCTCGGTGTAACTCACTTCCGGATAGTTCAATCAATAAAGACGGCAGATGTAGATCAAGAAAATGTGACAGTGGATCATATAAACAAGTATACTGTGAAAAGGCTGAGGAGATTTCTTAAAGAACAAGGACAGAATGTGTCAGGCCGTGCACTTGAGTTGAGAGAACGTGCCCTTGGAGTGCTGCGTCTTGAAATCCCATCAGAAACTACTTTAAAGAACGCCGATCAACGAGAACAAGAGACGCGTGAGATAGGAAAATATACAACACCTTTTGGCGAAACGTTACCAAAGCCAGACATTCTAGATGAATGGAGTGACGACGTGACCAAGATTCCTGATTTTTCCGAAAGGGAACTGTATAATTGTTTTGTTTTAAATACGATCAGAACATTTGACAGAGTTCCCTGCGGTGCTGTGAGGCAGCTGAAAGCTAAAACTTTTATGAGGACAATCATGTGCACTCGGTCCGCTATCACAATGTCAGTAATCAGTGTTCACACGCATATATGAGATGCCTGTTTATTCCATTCCTCCCAATATTAGACAAAAACAAACAACCTGATTACCGAGTTTGGATAAGCCTGTCAAAAGTAACTGGACAAGTTCACTCTGCAGATTGCACATGTCCAGCAGGGTAAGTTTCATACAACTTTAAAGTTTTAACATAAGCTCTTCACTTGAGAGGTAGACAATCATTAAAATTATTTAACATGGGAAATTCGTAAAATTATAATTACAGCAACATCTATTTGTATTGTCCCTTTATGTTTTTAAAGTTGAACCAGGATTTATATATTTGTGTTGATTCATTGAATTAACCCCCCCCCCCCACCTCACCCAATTAAACAAAAACCTGGGAATAAGAATAACAGTAAAGTGTCACTACAGATGTGATCCATCACACTACCTGCTATATTTCTGAAAAATTGAGACAGCTTAAATATCAACATATAATGATATTTCTATTTTTGCACAGGCAAAGGGAGTCATGCAATCACATTGCTTCTTTGTTGTATGCCCTTATCGACATTACTGAGAAAAGGAAGGCAGGTGAAGTTTCAGCTACATCGTTGGAGTGTAAATGGAATAAACCACGGCCTCGGAAACTATCCCCGTAGAAGGCAGAGGAAATGAAGCTGAAAAAATACTCTGGCCCTCTCGAAACTTCATCATACAAAAGAGTATTGCCCATCTGGAGAGGGCAGTCCACTAAAAAGGGAAGAATTCCAGAAACAGTTGCTTGCTGTAAACCCAGATTTACAGTAATTAAGTGTTTATCAATAATACTGTCAAAACAATGAAAAAAGAATTTTACCATCAGCAGGAAACCTATGCAGTGAAATGGTCCTCTCATCAACAATTTTTCCGGAGTAATTGTAACAGCCCTTCGCACAGCAGTATATTTTTCCCCATGTTGACACTATTTTGTTGACTTCATGTTTCGCTAACGAAGCGTAAAACGGTGCGAAATTCTGAACTATCCGGAACTGGAAATTTTTTTATGGGCATGCGCAATGGAGCTAAGGGAGGTAATTTTAAGCGCTACGATCAGTAACTCCGTTGCAACCGTGAAACCCTCTATACAAGCATCTATTCATTGAGATCTAATATGTTTACAAATTAGTTATAATTTAGAAACAGCTCAGATATATCCGCACATGAAATTAAGCATGTGCGCTTTGATATATGTATGGCCTCAAAACCTTAACGCTTTTGTTGAGTATATTAGTAAGCAAAATAAAACATTTATTTGCTGTATACATGAATAAAGTACAGCAATTTCAAAGGTGTTGATACAACGGAATTTTAGAAAACTTTTTGTCTCCTACTTTTTGAACTTTTTAAAATTATTTTTTAGGAGATTGTTAGTAAAAGAAAATAAGAATTTAAACGAAGAAAATAGGGACTGTATAAAAACTATGTAATAGCACGCAAAGTATGAATCTAACTGTCGCAAACTCCCCCAGCTTTGTTGGGGTGGGTTGTATGGTTTTGGTTATCGTTATCTAGAGGGTGATCGCCGCTGGTGTAATTTGCCCGGAACGAGTAAATATCAATATAAAGTGTGAAACTTATAGATGGAATAGATAAAGATCTGAGCAGATATATAGAACAGAATGATACGAGCCCCCGTACATGTACATCAATAAAATTTACTCAAAAATTCATAAACAATAAAATTCATAAACAATTATGAAAATGCATTACATTTTTAACAAGATACACTTCTCCTTGGAATTAAATTATTCAAACGAATTTCAAACTCAAATATGCTTATACAAATAGTCGATCTGTTAAGCGATAGAATTAATTCATCATCAAATCGAGTGAAGATCAAAATCACTGCTTTGTACAGATTCATAACCTGATGGTTCTGGTTCAGTCCAAATTCACTGCGACTGTTCTTTGACTTCCTTGTGCCTGTAAGTCTGGGTCCTTTACACTTTTCCCTTTTCCCAAATTCTCAGGTGTCCCGTCTCTTTGGTTTTGTAAGTACGTGATGCGTCACGCGGATACTTCCCGTGGATACTTCCCGTGGATACGTCAGTGGTACGTCACGTGGAGCTATCTCACCTTCCAAAAGTAAACAAAACGGCCCTAAGTATTCTGTTAGGTACCCTACTGTGAAGAGATCATTACTTTCTCCTCTCGTTAATGTCAGATAAGTTCTATCGGAATTCAAACAGATACCAACAGCCATCTGGTCTAACTAAACACGGCCGACCATAAACAAACCTAGTTTCCTTAGATTAATGTACTCCCTAATGGCTATTTCAACACTGGCTTACAGTAACAACACCCCGAGACATCAGTTCCGGTCCCGACTTAATTACACAAATGAATGAATGAAATTCCTTCCAATTCAACTACGGTATTTATAGCGAATACACACATTCAAGTCTCTAGCATATATGAAACCTCACTACATGGTTTAACAACATTAATTTGACATGGTTTAACAACGTTAATTTCAGTCAAGATGCACTCAAGTCTTTATCATATGTGACATTATCTAAATCGGAGAATTTACACGGATTTTCGTAACTCATATCACTAAAGTAAGGCATGAAATTCTAAATACGTATTTACCTATAACAAACGAGACTATACGTTCAAACAATTCATCAAACTTATATAAAGAATATCATTGTATGGATTCATATAGATGAACTCGCACAGTTGTATTCATATCAAGAAAATTGATCTACGAATCTAACCAGATAGATTCATGCTAATATAAGCAAATAAAACAAACAAATCGTCACACAATTGTAATCATATCGAGAGAATGGATCTACGAATCTAACCAAATACATTTATGCAAATATAAGCAAATAAATCAACAAATCATCATATGGATATCAAGAAATTACGTGAGACTGACGCAAAATACCTTGTGTCTTCAAGCTTTCACCGCTAGAATTGAGTTCGTAGATTTTTCCAGACATCCAATCCCTTGGATCCTAATTACGAGTGAATTTCTTCTAAATTCGACCTGGAGTCCTCTACCTTTGTTTTCTCTTGCAGAAAATGGTGTCGACTGATTAAAAGTGTTGCGATAGGCACATTTAAACCGAGAGTTTTCACGTGGAATCACGCCCCCTTATTCAGCGTAATCAATCCGAATTAAATATATTCCCCGCCTGAACTAGGCTCAAAACAATGCAGTCCGTCTGACAAGCTCAGATTACCCAACACAGGTTCCTGGTAACTTTCAGAATTGACAGTTCTCCATACAGATCGGAAGTTAACCCCTATCCCTTTCAGTTAAATAAACGAACGCTTAATTAAGAACCACTGCTTCCATGACAGTGACATTTGCCAATCAGTGCGTTACGGCGATTTAAACACGCGCCAGTCACCATAAATTTAATTAATTGTTCACCTGTCCAACTTAATGTGTTCTTCATAGATTGACAGAAATTTGCACCCTTACACTAATGTTAACACGATTATGTGCATGGGTATATGAACGTATATATAAATGTGCATGTATAAATTGGTTACACCAAATATATTTTATTTCCGCTGGCTCCCCATCTCATTCTTTTAAGGGACTTCAGACACTTTTTGGCTATCAACATTTCATATGTATCTTCATTTAGTGGCCAAAATTAATTTCTGTATTGGATTTAGAATTAGAACAAGAAATGAGTGAACAACAGTATCAGTGCCGGATTATCCTAGTAGCAAAAGTAGCATATGCTACGGGTCCCGCACTTTTATGTGTTTTATTATTTATGTGGTTTTTTTTGTTGTTTTTTTTTTTAATTTAGGGCCCCTTTATAACACGCTACACTATGATACAGGCCCCGCACCAGCTTAATCCAGCACTGAACAATATTCCATGTAATGCTTGCTCGCAATTGTAATATATTGTGAGGTAGTCAGTGGGATGGTTCCCAAACCTACTGTTACCTATGTATTTATTGAATTCGTTAACTGAATTGAATATGATTCCTTTTAAACTGAGACATTTCTTATACAGTATCGTTGTCATAGAAATACATTTATTTTGAAAATCTTGTTTTGCTTCCTTTTATCTTCTTTTAGGTCTCGAACCCAGTAACAAGAAAGAGGAAACGAATCCAGTACCGTAAAATACACTACGAGGTGTGCTTCAGTATTTGCTTATAGCCGATTGCATGATGTCGCGGCTGTTTGAAGCTGAAAAGACAACATGAGATATATGATTGTGTAAGATATCAGTATGTTGCTGTAATAGACGGTTTTCTGCAAATTTAGAGTGATACTTTGTTTAAAATATCAAGATACACTCTTTCGTTGGATTATAAAAAATGAAAGTAATTTATCATGTTACCAGTCTTCAGTTATTCTTTTAACCACATAAATGAACAACAATTTACTCTACTAAGATTTGCTGTCCAAATCGAACATTCAAAAAATTGGGCCTTGATAAAAATAAGGAATTAATGACATAAAACGATTCCAAGTCAAACTCGTGCATCTTTCAAGGCCTATAATCCAGGCTCGATTTGCAACTAATAAAAAAAACCCCACTGGCAATAACATTACTCAACTTATATGACTCAGATGGGGATACAATCACTCAAACCAAAAATTACGTTAATACTGTACATAAGTTAGGAGACAACCTTATCATATGCTGAGATTTTAATGCCCGTAGCTAGCAATAGCGAGGGGCCCACCTAGATACGAGAGGCAGAAATGTTGAAAGATGGATCAAGTACTTCCAACCTGGCTGTATTATAATCGCTGAAATAGCGGAACTTGAAGTTGATCAAACAAGTACGCTAGGAAGTGACCACTGTCAAATATTTGTCACTATACATCTAACAAATAAATACAAGTAAAATATCAAATATTCAAAGATGGCAATTTGATAAGGCAGCCTGGGAGACGTTCGCTCTTTATTTGAGGGAATGAATATGGACCATCTGCACAACGACAATATTGAACAATTCAATCAGATCTTAGATGAATCTCTGTCCACGACAGCTGAGCGGTGCATTTCCACAACAGGAGGGGAGAGGGGTCAAACAGTCAGTGTATTGGTGGAATGAGGGCTGCAAACAAGCCACAAAGGGGGAAAAGGTGTTAAATAGATTTATATTTCCTAAAGAAACCCAAGACTTCGTTGTTTATAAAGGAAAAGAAAAATTAGCAAACAAAACCCGTCATTCTCACCGCCAAACAAATATCATGGAAAAACTTCTGCTCATCATTAAACCATAAGACAACTGCAAAGTGGGATGAACTCAAATAAAGAAAATAGGGGAAGAAACACATTCACAGCCCAAAATTCTCCTGATTAACTACAAATAAAGACAAAGTGAAAAAATGACATCTCATGTTGCCGGTATGAGCAGAAACGCAAACCGTTCTACCGTATTTCAAATACACCGAAACAGAGTTGAACAAGAATTTACCTATGCATTCGCAGACAGACGCTACCACTTAAACCGCTTAAACACAGACTTCACTTTACATGAACGGAGAAAGGTGCTTGGCTACAAAAAATATATGTCCCTGAGAAGACACTTCAGGCTAGAGATCTACAAAAACCTCTCAGAAAAATTAGCACTGGCGATTTTTGATCTGCTGAATGAGATCTGGAGTTGGGGAGAAATTCCAACAAATTGGCAGCATGCAATAGTAATTCTGGTCACGAAACCCGGACAGGATCAAAAAGATGCAAATTCGTACAGACCCATCTCAGTTACAAACAATGTATGTAAATCAATCGACACAATGATTAATAACATGCTTAAACACCTTCTAAGCATCAATTTGCTATCCCAAAATCAAAGCGGTTTCCGCGATAAAAGATCCGCTATAGATCAACTCGTTCAATTGGAATCAAGCATAAAGTAAGCTTCCAGTGCTAAAAGGAAATGCTATAGGAATTTAATAGCAGTGTTCTTTGATCTAGAAAAAAAAAAAAAACAAAAACAACTTATGATCTTACATAG
>JAECUM010027464.1:0-11646 GCA_016617855.1 Megalonaias nervosa
ACAGGCACTTGATTCTGGGATAAACTAATGTGTACACTCACCAATTAACACATGTTAAGTGTTAACTGTGAGTGTACACATTAGTTTACCCTGGAATCAAGTGCCTGTGAAACATGTATAGCATTCAGTAAACGGTACTGTTTTCATCTTTATCTCATTGATAGCTTGTGTGTGTTGTTGAAGAGGGATTTTTAAAAATAACTCGTGAAATAATGGTATGAAAATTGGACTGAGTGTTCCTGCTTCTATGCATTGTTTAACCCTGCAAAGATATATGATAAATAATAATCATAATAATAATAATAACTCTTATTATTGTTCACATTTTTCCAATTTTATCTTTGTATGATTCAGTTGTAAATCTTTGGAAGTGAATTACAAGAATATAGTACATTTTAATGATAATAATTATTTAACTATGCCCGATTTCAATAGTGTAAAGCAAACTAACCCATCAACATTAGTTGAATTTAGAAGAAAAGAATTAATAATGGTTTTAATTATGTATTATTATTAATAAACATGAAAATGAAGTCATATTTTAAAATTGTTGAAAGAATAATAAAATCTGAAAAATATGTAATGACTCAAAAATGGATCTTAAAATAACTGTGTGTACATAATTATTATAGTGCATGAAATCAGAAGAACAGGTTTATGAATATTGTTAAAGACATGTAAGAATAGAACAGAACATCCATGCATATAGGTTGTTAGGCAGCAAGAAAATTGACAAAGCAATTAATCAGATTAATTACTGCCTTCAGTATACTGATGAAAAGCTAAATTACTTTATCCAATTTCTTTAAGTACAGTATTTTATAATTTAAATAATTGTACTGGCCTGCCATATTATCATGTGTTTGTCCGAAATTGCAGCTGCATTATACTTTTAGATATGAGGTAGTGATTCGTGACATCACATGATGGCCCCTGTTAAACAACTTTATAGACCTTGCAAACCCTGATAGTATATGCCCTTCATTTCGGGTGTAAATTTGTGTACCACATTAAAATGATTAATGCTCATGCATGTCATATGTTGATGATATTAAATAGTACTTAAACTGGATTTCTTTTGTTTGTCTAATTGAAAAGGAAATATGGTGTCCATGATACCGATCTCATGCTTTATTTTACCTGTTACATATGAATTTGCAAAAATGCAGGCATCAGTTATCTCTTAACTTTATAAAGAATGTCACGTTACATAATTAAAATGATTATTTTTATTTTTAAAGGCCA
Source organism: Megalonaias nervosa (assembly GCA_016617855.1). Classification (NCBI taxonomy): domain Eukaryota; kingdom Metazoa; phylum Mollusca; class Bivalvia; order Unionida; family Unionidae; genus Megalonaias; species Megalonaias nervosa. Next base: position 1,246 of record JAECUM010027464.1, read on the forward strand.
ATATGCCTAACCACATTTTTATCAGCAGTAAACATCAGTATATGTATTATTTCCCAAGTAATCAGTTCCCATCACTAGTAAATGGCATGGAATGTATTGCATATTATTTGAAAAGTTTATGTTTTATTTTTCTAATTTAGGGTTGAAACAAGTAAAGATGCAAATCCACAATCACCAAAACTACCAAAAGCAGCTAAGACAATAGCAACAAAATAGACCACCGAGATGGCAACACCAAACAGACTAAGACAGTAACACCAAGATGGCAACACCAAACAGACTAAGACAGTAACACCAAGATGGCAACACCAAAACAGACTAAGACGGTAACACCAAAAAAGTCCAAGGTAAGATAAAGATGAAGCAATTTCAAACTTTCTAAAAACTTTATAAGCAACAAACATTGTGTCATATTTTTATGGGTCGATTACAGTACAATGAAATAAAATAAGACAGTAATTCTGAATAATTTTAATAATATCTTTAAAGGGGTGCATCAGGATCTTATAATTTTATTGATTGAATACATTAGTTTGAACTCGTCAGCCACTGAACCAGGAACAGAATATAATCTTGACTCTGTTATCAACAATTTAGAATGATGGTCCCAAATTCAAAGAACAGTGCATTGTAGAAATGTAGCTTTTTAAGGGTTAATACCTTGTTTTCAGAACTAAACGATTCCAAACATGCTTTGTAAATTTAAGGCTGACAATAACAGTTACATTATATGTGTATTATTTGTTTTATTAATTCATCACATGTTATATTTTCAACCAATATTTTGTATTTTTCAGACTGATCCAAAAGAAATGGCAGAGTATCAAAGAGGTGATGATAAACAAGAAAATCAATGAAGTGCTAAAACCATCAAGAAACCAGGATATAAATGGATGGGTTTTCAAAATTAAATGGACGATTTGGAACTAAAAGAACCATATGGGCATTCTTAATATTTGGAGCTTTCTAAAATTTTATTTATACATGTTGAACAAATGAAAACTAAAATGTATTTTTATATTCTGTAATATTTGCTTCAATTCCTGGTCTGATGTTTTATGCCAGGGAGGTGTCCAAGGAATCCTCAGATGATATGTCCTATAAATCCTTGGACAATGTGTCCTAGGAAACCTCGGACAATGTGTCCTAGAAACCTCGGACAATATGTCTGAGGAATCCTCAGACAATATGTCTGAGGAATTCTCAGAATGCTTGTAAACGATGGACATGTCCGAGGATTCCTAGGAAACCTCGGAGTATTGGCTACAAAACACCTTGGAAATCTGATGTCAACCTCGGACATTGAGAATAAAAATCTAGGACATCAGTATAACAAATTTTGTCCTTGGACTATTACCTCGGAAAGTCATCGACCAATACTCCAAGGTTTTTACTAGGAAAATTTGTCCAAGGTTTCCTAGGAAACCTCGGAACATGTACAGCCGGGGTTCAACTAGAAATATATTCACTGAACATGAATACACCAGTGCCTGAGAAACAGACCAATACAAAAAACAATACCAGAGAGACAGATTGAAAATGTTAATAGAATATATGCTTGTGGAATTGACCTATATACAAAATGTAACCAGATGGTCAGACAAGGGTAAACACTGTAAAATAGACCTGTGGACAGAATATAACCAGATGGATAAGGATAACACTATCTGTACCTGCAAAATGGATGTATGTACAAAATATAACCAGACAGACAGACATGATTAAACACTACATGTGTATGAGGAATGGACGTTTATACAGAATATAACCAAGCAGACAGTTTGGCAACATTTTATCACAATATATACTATAGATATGGACCAATATACAGACCATAACCAGATGGACAAAGGTATTATTGTACATGTCCAAGAAATGGACCTATATACAAATCACAACCAGATGGACATGATTGACCTTTTCACATATGCTGTGGTATTTAAAAATATCAAGCCTCATTTCAGATCTCTGCATACATTCTACTACTATAACAAGCCTCATTTCAGATCTCTGCATACATTCTACTATTATAACAAGCCTCATTTCAGATCTCTGCATACGTTCTACTACTATAACAAGCCTCATTTCAGATCTCTTCATACGTTCTACTATAACAAGCCTCATTTCAGATCTCTTCATACGTTCTACTACTATAACAAGCCTCATTTCAGATCTCTTCATACATTCTACTATTATAACAAGCCTCATTTCAGATCTCTGCATACATTCTACTACTATAACAAGCCTCATTTCAGATCTCTGCATGCATTCTACTACTATAACGAGCCTCACTTCAGATCTCTGCATACATTCTACTAACAAGCCTCATTTCAGATCTCTGCATACATTCTACTACTATAACAAGCCTTGTTTCAGATCTCTTCATACGTTCTACTATAACAAGCCTCATTTCAGATCTCTTCATACGTTCTACTACTATAACAAGCCTCATTTCAGATCTCTTCATACGTTCTACTATTATAACAAGCCTCATTTCAGATCTCTTCATACGTTCTACTATTATAACAAACCTCATTTCAGATCTCTGCATACATTCTACTATTATAACAAGCCTCATTTCAGATCTCTTCATACATTCTACTACTATAACAAGCCTCATTTCAGATCTCTGCATACATTCTACTATTATAACAAGCCTCATTTCAGATCTCTTCATACGTTCTACTATTATAGCAAGCCTCATTTCAGATCTCTGCATACATTCTACTATTATAACAAGCCTCATTTCAGATCTCTGCATACATTCTACTATTATAACAAGCCTCATTTCAGATCTCTGCATACATTCTACTGCTATATCATGCAAACATCATTTCAGTTTACACCAACTTACATTTTTGTTTTTTATGTAAAGGCTACAGTATTTCTTTTCTACTGCATCATTCATATGGGTCTAGACTTTCCCGAGGCAGTATTCTAAAAATAAACAAATGAATATCAATTTAATGAACAGATATGCAAAGTACCAGAAATGATACAATATGACCACTCCCTGTATTCAGTAGCGGTGTACAGTACATGTAAATCATATGAGGGTACAAGCTGGGAATGGCTGACAATAGATACCATAGTTCAAGTAATGACAATAGATACCAAACAAAAAAGAAAAATTTTCTTTTGATGGGGTATTGTGAATTTGATCTTTTCCCCCAAGTACAAGTTATCTACAAAAGTTTGGTCAAGGTGCATGTCAAAAAATGCATAAGACTGAGCAAAAACTGTTTTTAAAATTCAACTCACCACCACCTTGAACTTTCAACATTTGACCCTAAAATGAACAGGTCATTTTAAGTTCAACTGAAAGCCATCCCAAAATGTTTCATAAAAGTACAAAGTCAAGAATGAAAATAGAAATATAGGTCAGATAAATTGTGAAGGAGTAATGTTAAGACCAAACAGTAGATAATAGATTTTAGGAGAAATCCATTATTATTTTTTTGGTGTAAAAAGGGAAATATTTTGTAATCAAAATAAAAAGATTTATATTTTTTACTATTCAAATCTGGCTTAATATTACACACATTCCAAAGGAACAAACATTTATGAAAAATATGATAAACATGATATTTTGGGTAACAAGTTTTATAATAATAATATATGCAAGGCAAAAAAAAATGTCTATTTCTGACTGGCAGACAGTTCCTGTTTCACACTGCTTACAATAGCAATTTTCACCCAAGGTAAAAAAAAATCCCAAAATTGATTTGTGCATCTAATTGAGGCACTTTTGCCCAGTACATGTACATTTAAATACTTAGTACATTATATATACTAATCATTATAATATAAATAATGTTTAAAAAAAAAAAAAAACCATAATATTAAAACCAGTGCAATATGAAACACACCTTTTTTTGTCTAAGTGTTTATTTGATAAAATTACTAAAAGTGCACAAACTTTTGCTGTGAAAAATATGAACAAGAGGCCCAAGTGGATCTGAAATAGCTCATCTGGCTGACATCTGCCTAACAGCAAAATGCAAGAGCAGTTGACCAATAAATTAGGACTAATTGGATGCTTTTTGTATAACTCTTTCAAATTGTATTAAATAGACACATCATGAAATATGTTTCCACGTTTTCTGTTGTGCAAATCTTCATCATCATTTTCAAAGCATATAATTTTTACATCCCTTGATTTCCATGTAACATACCCCTTTTATTCATCTGTATTTACAAAGTGTGTATTGTATTAACAAAGTACAAAAAAAACATAAAGCCAAATATTATGTCAGTGTGCTTTACTTGATGCATCAAATAAGCATTACATTTTCAGAAGACAGTCATTTCTTATGTTTCCCTGTGATGTGCCTCAATTTCCCAATGATCATGGTTCCTGAGCTTTTATAAAGATAAATTTTCTGGTCATTTCCTGGATTTTTCCAGGATGAAATTCACTTTTTCAAGGTTGACATATGACCATTAATGAATGGAATTAAAGAAATTTTAGCTTAAAAAACAGATTTTAAAAATCAAAAGATCTTTCTATTTCATATATCAGCCAGGTCTCTATCAGTACTTGATCATAGTTTATATTAACATTATAATACTACATGCCTGAATCAGCACTTGTTCACATAATGGCACATGATCACATCTCCACTAACCCCATAAAATGACAAAGGTCACTTCTACTTGGATACTGAAAGGACAAATGAAAGGAGTCACTTACCTCCATTCAAGCATCTACATTTACTGTGAAATCTTGTCTGCTTCCCATTCCTAGCTCCTATGATTGATCTGGGGCCTGTAAATATAAATGCTTGTTATTTTTAATAATAATAATAATAATAATAATATTATTATTATTATTATTATTATTATTATTATTATTATTATTATTCAGAGAAATGATTTAACTCTTTACTGAATTTAATTTTTTTGGTGGGTTTTAATGCAAATTTTTAGCATGTGATATACATGGCAGCCAGTATAACTGGTGGAGAAAGAGTGAACCACCATCCCACGGGAGCTTTGGCAAGCTTTCTCACATACCACCTCCACTGAACTGACACTCAAGCAAATGTGGTCTGTAAAGGCAAGTTCTTGTCTGGAGGTTGAATGGTCAAATTTTAACACAGAATGTATCCATTAAGTCAGTAGTCTGGCATCACTTATTAGTTTCCTTCTTGTATAATAATAATTTTCTTTGTAGCAGGAAATTTCTTCTAAACACTGAATGGTATAGGATATCCTTAATTTCAACATGCAGAGAATGACATGATTTCCATGGCAATCAAATCCTGCCTATAATTTGTGAAAATCATGAAAAAATTTTACATATATTTTAATATTCTTGAATACAAAGCTTTCTTTCTTCCGGCAAAATTCATCACACTTTGAATATCCTCACTTCACCTAATTTTCTAATTTTTTGTCTTAGATTCTCTACATAATAGAGGCATTACATGTTTTGTTTTCAGCAAAGTGTCAAGATTGAATGCTAAAAGTAAATAGGCATATATAGAAAAGGAGTTTGGATTAGCCCCTACCTAGGGGCCAAATCAGATCCTGAAGAGGCCTTAAAGTGTTGCCCTGCACTAGCCACCTTTTATGGGCAGGTCCAAATATTATTTGCCTACCCGACCTACTCACCCCTTAGAGTTTATTATTCAGTCCTGTCACTCATCCACTATAAAATGACTTACTTTGCAGCAATTAGCCTTTTGATTTCTTTTTTCACATAAACTGGTCCTGTTCTGTCATAGCCATAACAGAACTCTCAATTACTGTATTGAGAAATATCAACATGTATGCCCCCATTTTCAGGCACTATAATGAAGAGTACTGTCTTGACTGTGGGGAAACTGGGTATGTGACATAGGTATGCCATCATGGCAAATAGATTGAGTGCTTCAGATGCCATAAATCTGGACACAAACAAAGACTCTGTCAATCAGTGTATTATATATACTAGGAAGCTGGCAAAGAGGAGAATGCCAATGCTTCATCTATAACAAATCTAAATGTACCTAGTGAGACTCTTGACTCTAACTATTCAATGGACACTATTGTAAATGCAAATGTTAACGGATTTTCAGCATCTGTATGTGACTTTGAAGACGCTAATATAATATGAACATTTAAATATGGAAATAGGATGCAAGAATGATAAAAGTAGTATGGAGACAATCTCAGTGAGAACCCCATTGCATGATGACATACATATAATTGATATAAAACTAAATACAAAAGGTTTTAACATACGTCACTTAAATGTACAAGGTATAGCGGGAAAAACAGACCAAATTAAGTTAATGTTTTCTTCCAAGGAAAATAATATACATATTTTTGGACCCACTGAAACCAAATTAAATGCTAACCACAATGATGATCTATATCACTGTCAAGGCTACAATAAACCATTATGCAGGGACAGAGAGACAGCAGGGGGAGGTCTTGTTGTATACATTAGGGAAGATGTAAATGCAGAAAGGCAACTTGACTTGGAGTCACAAGAAATTGAGAGTATCTGGGTGGAAATTTCTCAAAATAATGCAAATTCATTCCTAGTGGGTTTCATTTACAGGCCACCTTCTTCCAAAGCAATTTGGAATGATAACTTTGTGAAACAAATGGAAAATGTTCTTGCACAGGAGAAAGAAACATATATACTCAGTGTTATAAATAAGGACCTTCTCAATACTCAAATAAGGAACAACTGGATGGAATTTATTGAATCATTAGGCCTAGTCCAGCTGGTAAATGAGCCCACAAGGGTAACAGAAAAATCAAGCACTCTTATTGATCACATTTATACCAACCTACCAGACAATGTGGTTTGTGTTAATGTACCAAAAATTGGTCCTAGTGACCACTATCCTACTTTTTTGACAAGAAAGGTTAAATGCAAGAGAAATAAGAAACATACACACAAAACTATAATTTACAGATCGTTCAGAAATTTTAATGAAGAACAATTTCTCAGTGACCTATATAAAGTTCCATGGAATATAATCCAAAATTTGGATGACATAGATGAAGCTCTGAGGGTGTGGACTGACTTATTTATGGTTGTAGTCTCTAAGCATGCACCACTGAAAGTACATCGGGTAAAGAATGAAATCCAACCTAATTGGCTTACTGCTGAAATCCTAGATGCTATGAAAACATGAGACCAATTCAAGGCTATGGGAAACAATGCACAATATAAAGCATGGAGAAATAAAATAACAAGTATGATTAAAAAGGCTAAAAAAATTATTATCAATCATTGCTTGAAAACAAAAAGAGCAACAAAAACTCCATTTGGAAAGTCTTCAATGAACTCACTGGAAGAACACACAAAGATCAGATAAATAAAATTCACTCACTTCTGGTGAATGACACCATAGTCACTGATGACAATGACATTGCAAATGTTTTCAATGATTTTTTCACCAACATTACCACAAAGTTAAAAGAACCAGTGATTTAAAACAACTTTAATGAACTGAAAAAGTTCTGCAGCAGCACAATCTCTAAGGAGGTATGTTTCTCTATCCCATCAGCATCAAAACACTTTATTAAAAATGTCTCAGTGAACTTGATACCAAGAAAGCTAAAGGACTTGATCAGATTGGTCCACGACTCATTAAATCTTCTGCCTCTGCTATTGTAGATAGCTTAACATTCATAATCAATTTAAGTATTGCAACCCCATCTGTCCCCAAAATATGGAAAACTGCAAAAGTAACTCCTATTCACAAATCTGTTTCTAAGGATGATGCTGATAACTACTGGCTATTCTCAATACTACCAAACTTGTCAAAATTGATGGAAAAACATGTCCATGACTCATTCATGTCATATTTAACCAAACACTTGCTGTTACACCCTAATCAATCAGGCTTTAGACAGAAACATTCATGTGAGACTGCCTTGATCTCCCTAACTGATAAATGGCTTCAAGCACTTGACCAAGGTAGAATAATAGGATCTGTCTTTGTAGATTTCAGGAAAGCTTTTGACATGGTGGATCATGAAATCCTTTTGAAGAAACTGAAAATCTACCAATGTGATGAAAGCACAGTTAGATGGTTTACTTCATACTTAAGTGAGAGAACACAACATGTTTATATAAATAATGTTCTGTCTGAACCTGGAACAATTAGATGTGGAGTACCACAAGGCTCAATTCTAGGTCCATTACTATTTATTTTATTTATTAATGACCTACCACTTGTACTAAGGGACTCAATATCATCTACAGATCTCTATGCAGATGACACAACATTGTCAGACATCCAAAACACAAAGCATGAACTCGAAATTTCTTTACACAATGACCTAAACAAACTGGACAACTGGTGCACATACAATGGAATGGTGGTGAATACTGGTAAAACTAAAATATTACTTATCTCAACATGGCAAAAAAGGACAAAACTTGATAGTGATGAACTATGTCTGACATGGAAGGATAGAAATTTGCAAATGGTCTGTCATGATAGACTACTTGGTGTTTTGGTAGACAATAACCTATCATGGACTGAACATATCAAACATATCAGTAAAAAAGTCAATTCAAGTTTATGGCTTCTCAGTAGGATAAGACACTTTCTCCCTGAAAGGCACAGAAAACTATTTTATAACAGTTACATACAACCCTATTTAAACTACTGCAATACAGTATGGGGTAATTCAAACGATAAAAACTTTGCAAAGCTGACACATCTTCAAAAAGAGCATTTGGGATAATATCAATCCAGAAAGAAAGCAAGGAAAATTTAGCTGGTAAGTTAAAAATATTACCTATTAAAGACCGAATCTGTTTGAGAAAAGCCAAATTAATGTACAGGATATCCAATAATAGTGTTCCTGAATATTTACAATCACTATTCCAGTATAAGCTACCTGGTAATACCCCCCACCTGCGATCCATGTCTACCAAACAGTATAAAATTCCCAAACCAAATAAGGAATTATTTAAAAAGTTTCCAATACTCTGGAACTTTGCTCTGGAATAGTATTCCAATTGAGATTAGAAATGCCCACTCTATTTCCTTCCTCCAAACCCAGTATATCCAGTGGCTTCAGAAATGCAGCTAAAATAAATAAATTCCTTTGTAAGAGGGCCTCAAGGTAGGTTAGCTCTTAGCTAATTGTGTTACCCTCTTTAAATAAAGTCTTTCTTATTATTATCATTATTATTAACTATTAACTATTTGACCCAATAAATCTCTCAAAGAGAAATGACAGACCAAACACCAATATAAACAATGCAGAATATTTTAATCCTATTGATTATATTAACCTGAAGTTTACTCACCTAGGCATGAAGTTTACCTGCCTATGGATTCATTACTATTGGATGAAGTGGTAAAACAATTGGAGTTTAGCCTTGACAGTCCCATGCATACTGCAAACAACTACATTTCATGGGGCCAGCTCAGATTGGGAGCATTACAATGAATTGCTTTCATTTAATTAAATATATGTATAGGGCATAAAACTTCACCTAGATATGGTGTTTAATGGCAAAAGTGCGTGTCTCTCATTGAAACTGGGGAGAAGAAGAGAGCTATGTGTGAAAACCTTCATAGGTAAGTACTTGTGATATGCATATAGCAGAGTTCAGAAGAGAATATTGAGTTTACCCATGAACCTTGACATAACCTTGACATCTGTTTACTACCATATATCTAAGATCTACACTCGGAAGAAGGCTTGTCACACAGGCTCCAATTCATTTTAAGCCAGGCTGCAATATGCTCCAAAGCAAATCCAACTAACCCTGACCGTCTTTTTAGAGTGGCTGGGCAAAGCCACCAAAGTTATAAAAGACTTCTGAGCCACAGTGCCTAAAAAACATGGACCTTATGAAGAAGCTTTGGCATTTTTTAATGACATGGTACCTGGTGCTTGGAATGTTATTGGCAAAATGCTCAGAAAACATGGCAGCCTGAAGTTTAGTCTCATTTTTCTTCCGTGACAAAGTACAAACCATCAGAGATAAACTTGACAACACAATTTCAGTTGACTCGTCGTCACCATACAGTTGCGATACAGAATTTCAGCGGCAACCGTTAGCAGCATTTGAACCTGTCTCTATGGATTTAGTACGTACAATCGTGATGAAGAGTGCGCCAAAGTCATGTGAACTGGATCCGATCCCGACGTCACTGCTGCTAGAGTGCTTGGATCCAATACTGCCTTCACTAACTGATGTTATTAATACCTCTCTCTCAACTGGCGAATTCCCATCATTTTACAAAACTGCCATTGTAAAGCCTCTGCTGAAGAAACCAACACTCGACCATAATGATTTAAAAAACTACCGCCCAGTTTCTAATCTCCCATTCATGTCAAAAATCTTAGAAAAAGTTGTTCTATCCCAACTTGTATCTCATCTGAATTCAAACAGTCATTTTAGCAATGTACAGTCTGCATATCGCCCTT
>JAECUM010027465.1:0-23892 GCA_016617855.1 Megalonaias nervosa
AACTTCGATGTTGATTTTGTACCACTTGTCGACGTAAATCTACGTAAAATATTGCTTTGATAACCCTTCATATACGAGAAAATACATTGCGCCGAGGGCGAAATAGAAATTGATAGTTGGAACCATGATGTACCAGTACCCACTAGAGTCCAATTTGGAATCATCGCATTTGCACGCGGAAATGCTAAGTCGCTTACTATATGGTCGGACCTAAAATCATTCACGGATTGTTTCTAAAACGATGAAATGGAATTCACCGACAAAACTACCGCGATGTCACTCCTCGTTAATTATATCAAACCATGAACGTTAACTCGACTGTCAAAAGAAAAAACACAGACTAATATTTAACGAGACGCACTTGCAGTTCTTTATAAAAAAAAAACTAAAAGAAAACCCAAAAAAAACCAAAAGACCGGGCACGATAGTTGACGATACATTGCATTGCAGTTGTAACTTTAAAGAAAAAATGCTTTTTGGCTCTGCATGAGCGACTTGCAGTTAAATAAAGCCAGCCTGTAGAGCAATTGTACTTTGTGATTACAGTTTTAATAGAATAAAGTGATGGAAACAAAATTTTATAATAAAAGTGGAGCAACAGCCGCAAGCTGAAATCACTGAGAAAAATGTTTTGTTCGCGAAATATAAACTCTTGCATGTTGTCGTGGATGCTCGCCGCCGCCACCACTTTTGGCCTGTGTGTTGCTAGAATTGCAAATATCTCAACCACTATAGGTACACTAGTCGAAATTGTTGTTGGGGCTATAGATAATAAATCATTATATCTGACTGCATAGTCCATACATCTAAATTAAAATATAAATATAAACTAAAAGTATTTTAAACATAAAAGATCACAGATATTCTATGTACAAATATACAGACACATATACAACGACAGGCTGTGTCCGGCATTGTTAAGAATAAAATTATGTAAGACATTTAAAGAGTATTATGTTCCATCTCTCTCTAATCCGAGAATTTACGAGAATATCATAGTTCCAGAGAGATTTCAAGATACAGTTCATGCTACTAGATAGTTTTTCATCATTGAAAACACATACTTTCCCATTACTTCTTCAAAACTAAATACATTATTGTCTGAAAACATGGTAGAGACATTGTTCATTCTTGGAAGGGTTAATATAAAAATAAGACTATTATTATAACCATTTATATATCGATCGCAACCGATGAGATCGGCGCTGATTTCGCTACGTCTACACAACGACTATTTGGAAAATCTCGCGGCCGCCCCAAGCAGTCTCAGTACAATTACCAAGCTGTATTCGGTAGCCGTTGAAGATACAACCATTATCACGGCAGAGCTAAGACGGTGCTAGACGAAAGGGAAAACTTGGCAGAACCAAATCAAGCAATTGATTTACGTGCAGTAAAAATCCAGTAAACGGTTGCGGATGCGGCCGAAAACCTTTATTTAGGGAAGCATGGCTTCAAGCCAGTAGCGTCGCGGCGGTTTCTCTCGGGATAGGCACTTACTCGCGCACGCGAGCTAAATTATATAGGATTAAATGATCATGGTTGGGTATTTATCGATGTGTAAATTTTACCTAATTACTCACAAAGTAAATGAAGTCCGAAGGACTTTATGTAAACTTTGTGAGTAATTAGGTAAATTTACACATCAATAAATACCCAACCACGATCATTTAATCCTTATAATTCCAATTTACTGCCTTTCTAAGATCAGATCAGCAGATTTAATCAACAAACATTTACTATTATGTACCTCGAAGTTTTCTTTCATTAGCCTCTTAACTGCGATAGAATACATAGCCCTATCTTCAATAGCCAGGATTCATCGATTCTTTATACAGTGATACGGGGTAGAATGTCATAGCGGGTCATGCCAGCGATATATTGTTATGATCATTATTTTAATATATAAAATATGGTTGTTGCGGTTAAACCAGCAATATTCCTTTTTTTTTCGAAAATTACGCTTGCGTATGGCACGTGTTGTTATAGCACCGTCGTTGTTACTTTCTACGCATTTCGATCTTTCAAAAGCAAAATCGTGTCCATTTTTAGTGAGATCCCTTGGTTGACATATGACCCTGACCTTTAATAACCGCTACTGTAACATGTTGTCGAGGTGAAATGCAATAATTTCCGAAGATTGGCTTCTAAAGCCTGCCATATACCTTCTTCGGCAAAAGGGGTGAGTGTTGGAGTGCAGGAAGGTCTGTGCAATTACATTGTTTTAACTTCTAATGGTCGTTTCTAATCTGTGGCTTGTCATTTTTGATCGGAAATCACAGGAGTGGGTGGGTAGGAGCTTATTATTATTAGGGTGTAAAGCATTGATATAGATAAAACTTCACATCAAATGATCTAGACACAGGGAACCAAAAGTAGTCCACAGAATTTATCGATGTGTAAAAAATTCCACATCAGTATTACGTGACCGTTTACATCCAATCAAAGTGTAGAAAAAGCAATCAATTCATAAAAATTGGAATTATAAGGTTATAAAAAGTAAAGTCAATTGGCATCTAAAGCGTTGAGCCAGATCGTTCTCTTCGGTCTAAAAGCCTCAGAATGCCACTACTTTTGCAATCGTCGTAGAAGTCAAATAGTAGAATTAAAATCTCTTAATCTATGCAATCTAATAGTTTAGAATTGACTGAGTAATGTATTTATTTCTAACTGAATTTAACGGACTCTAGTTGTCTTTGTTTGGCATAAGTTCTCAATCGCATGTCACGTAGAGGAAATCCGCATAACGTTATATAGATGTGACAGTTTCCATTATATCGCTCTCCTAAGGCACGCAAGTTAATGCTTTGTCGAGCACCGCATGAACATATTTATGATTCTTTCATTTATATGCATAACTTCTCTCGGATTTGCGTTCCTTTAAATTCTTCTTTCCATTATCTATACGTCAAAGTATATATCCGATCTGCAATATTTTTTTTTATTTATGATATGATGTTACATTATCATGCTCGATATACGTCCATTCCTATGAATGAGTTGGAGTATTTGACATTCATAGATGCTTTTCAGCGGGTTTATGCAGTTAGCTTGGTTTTAAATTCTGCCTGCCTAGGGAGTTCGTTCCGATACATCTCGATTCCTTTCCTTGGACTTTGGTCAAACCCCTTTTGGGTACCATCCACTGGTTACGCCGGCATGCTGTAAAATGTATCAAAAGCCAAAGTAGGCATAGTGTATATGCAACCATATATCGAGCCATATACCATTGTCATTAAAATATATCCTAATCGATTTTAGTTGAGATCTGCGTGGTGCAATTAACTGCTATCTCCAAGTTAGAATCGCCATTCCATCTTGCTATAAACCATTAGATCGTTGTCAGGGAAATGAAAACAAATTCATCGTGAAGGTTTGTTTTTTTTTTTCCCCTCTGAACTTAACACCAACTCTTCCGGGAACAATTCAGTTGAATAATTCGAACCATAATAGGACATTATCATGCTAGTAGAGAATTATGTAATAGATCATGTGAAACATAAAACATCACATTGATATTGGGAAGGAAATATTTGCAAATATCATTTGATTATTGTGCTTTGGCGTGACAAATTACAGAATGCAATTTTTTCATCACATTATATTTCATTATAGAAGTAAAACTATCTTGTGTTAAAGTCACCTTTTAATTTTCTCTAGCAACATTGCCTTTGAAGACGCTGGAAGCTACCTTAATAAATATACTGCAATTGAAATAGAAAACAAGATTATATTTCCAATCCCTTTGATCTCTATTGTCAGGCAATGTCCACATTTTAGGTCTTTAGAAGATGGTGATATTTATTTGGATGATGCATTGTCGTGCTACTCTGCTAATTGTAATTGATAGATGTAGGTAGGTCGCACCTTTACACATAAAATAACTGCATGTTGATTAACTCAGAATTTTCCAAAAATCCACACTTACCGTCGGTACTTGCTTATATGACGACTCGAACTGCAAACTGCACAGAACCAGATCTGCCGTCAAATCATGCGCCGGCAGATATGGACCGAGACAGTTTGTTAGGAATAATCAGTAGAACAAACAGCATAGACCCTGATCAGCAGGCGTATTACGCTACGGCAGATCATGATCTTTGTTGTTTGCAGTTTTATTCGACTTAGTGAATATAAGTGGCATGTACTCTCTCTTTTTCTTGAGTATTAAATCAGGTTAGAGATTTATACTGTTTGGAAGTCGCGAAATGATTTTAAACAAGTTGTGTACGGTATGTAGTCGCTTATAAGACAGCTAAAGCTGCAAACATCAAAGATCCTGATCTGCCGTAGCATGATACGAATGTAGATCAGAGTCTATGCTGTTTTTTCTACTGATTATTCCTAAGAAACTGCATAAACCCGGATCTACACGCGCTTTATGCGACGACAGATATGGGTCTGAAAGTTTGCATTTTGAGTCGTCTTATAAGCGATTACATGCAATGTTTAAACATATGACTGGAACTCCGTGAACAATGCCACAAATCCTATGTTCTCAAATGATTTCACTGTTTAAAAAAAATTAAACTGCAGATATTTTTGTTCTGATACTCACTAATATGTTCAGGTTTTTCTTGAATGAGCAGTAACATACTACACGTAGTATTAAAAAAATCCTGGATTCAAAGGTCTACCCGACCAAACAAATTGTTTTAAAATTATTCTTTTGCCCACTAAACCTGGGTTTTTTAATTAAAAAAAATTAAGCAAGTGTAAATATTACCAACCTCTACGTTGCATCTATCTGGTCTTCGACAAATACAAAAAAGCCTGTTACTCTCGAATGTTGTCATTTTTCGAATGTTGATGTCATACTGGCTTTGTGGTAAGAGCAGGAGGTAAATGATACAATTTCATATCTGGGACTTAGAATCAGCATGGCTTATGAGAGAATGAAAGTGATTTCTTTCAAATTAATTATGACAATTATGTCCATGGTCGGGAAGAAGTTGAAAACACCGACCATCAGATGACCCCAGTAATCTGTAGTTACTCTAACTTGAACCCTTGAAAAATTAGACGAGACTCTGACTTCTAGAGATCAAACCCAACAGATTTTGATCAAATGATTAATATAGAGTTTTGTGAATGATCACATACATGCTGAACTCATCATAAAAAAGAGTAGGGTAGAAAAAGTTCAGTGGATGATATTAGTTTATAAGAAGTCATTGTTGCATGGCTGAGAGAATTGCATGTGTTTATGTATAATGTTGATGAATTCAATTATTGAAAACTTGTATGTTTTTAAGGAGATTTCAATGTTAAAGCAACAAATTTTAATGATACTCAACAAAACAAGCAATCTGAATAACATCGTTTGGAAATACTGTTTGTAAACAATCTCACCAACAACAAGCGGAAATGTGACGTTTGGTTTCACAAAAGTTGTCAGAAAACAAGATTAGATTTTAATGATCGTACAAACGAATATATTCGGAATAAAGCGTAGAAACACGTTATAACAGCAAACAGTAAAGATCATGATCTACCGTAGCATAATGCGCCTGCAGATCAGGGTCTATGCTGTTTGTTCTGCTGATTATTCCTAACAAACTGGACAGACCCAGATCTGCCGGCGCATTATGCGCCGGCAGATCGGGGTATGTGCATTTTGGAGTTGGACTAGTATTATAAGCAAGTTAGACGGTATGTCAAAGCCAGATTGCAGTATGATAAAACTAAGAAAACTGCCATGTCGAAACATACCATTAAAGATGGTATCAAAATAATCAACATGACTAAATAAAATTATAGACTTTTCGAAGGGTGATTAATAAATATTGCAAACATAAAAACAAACCCTTTTGTGAATTGTGCAAAAATTACTTCTTGGAGCATTTTATTAACATTTATGGTCGTCATGAATTAATAACTGTTCATTCTCAAGATGATGAGCCAATAAAATAAAATAAATCAGCAGGGTTCGATAAATATACTGTCCGAATGACTGTTAACTCTGTTCGACATGAATGTTAACTCTGTCCAAAATGATTGTTAACTCTGTTGATGTTATCATAAAATCGTATGCATAGCATTTTTATTTTTTCTTTTGGAAATGGTCAGCACCCACCTGTATGTAAGAAAGGTAGTATATTACCTTTTCATAAGGAAAGTAATATTTATGAAGTTGATAACTATATGGGTATTACACATTAGTATAGGTTTTGAATAGAATAACCCAAAAATGGATATCCACTGTTAGTTCATCAAACACGCTACCTATCATATGTGCTATATGTATTTGCGTCTCCTTTTGTTGATTTGTTAGATTAGAGTGATTATGGGGATTCAGTGTTGCAAGGATATTTTTCAAACCGAGCAATTAGCCAATTACGAGGAGCATACGTCATGACGTTTAGTATTCACTAGACACTATGGTAGCATGGATTAGTTTCTCAACATTACGAGTTCTCGTGATATTTTCACTTATACGTGTTTAGTAATCTGAGATACGAATAATTATGTTTTTATGTGGCATGAAATAAATATACACCTACCGCTTCGAAACGCGTACTGATAAAGTTTAGCAAGAAAAACCATGCAAGTGTGAAATTTGTTTTGCTTTTCGTGAATGTAGTTGATAGGCGGGGAAAAAACAAAATCATCGACCTCAAGCCAGCATCAAGTAAGTGTTTGACATTTGCTTGGTTCGATATGTGAAGAGATACTCTTTGACGCCATTTTGTGTTTGAGTAATATTCCTTGAATAAAGAATAATTATGATTTGAAAATCACATGGATGTGATAAGTAAAGCTAATTTTAAAATTGAAATTTATTGATTTAGTTTTATTTTGTGTGCATACCTAACGATAAGCCTTGTGTTATATTGTAGCTAATGATGACACTTTTGTTACACAATAAACATACGATAACAATTTTGTTATATTGTAGTTAATTATAACAGTTTTGCTATACTATATCAAATGATAACAATTGTGTTATATTGTAGCTAATGATGATACTTTTGTTACACTATAGCAAATGAAAACAATTGTGTTATATTGTAGCTAATGATAACGCCTCTGTTATGCTATAGCTAATGCTAATCTTTGTTTTAATATGGCTAATGAAAACACTGTTACATTGTATTCAGTGATAACCCTTGCGTTATATTGTACATAATGATAACCACTGCGTTATCTAGTAGTTAATAATAATAATCTTGTATTATATTGTAGTAACTTCCGGGTATATCCACCTATTTTTGAGACACGGTTGAAAATGCGATTTTTCGAGTAGAATTTTTGTACAAAATGCTCCAATTTGAACTCTATTATTATTATTATTATTATTATTATTATTTAAGGCTATGCAAGACAAATTATTTGTAAAGACGTTTCATGTACTGTTTATTTGTGGGTTTTTTCTTTTTTTGTTTGTTTTTATACGATTATGAGTATTACCCTTTGTTACGTATCGGCTCGTTCAAAAGTAACAAAAGAAAAGAGTGAAGACAACAAGCTTTGTAAGTTTTAACAAAAATAATTTATTTCCCTAGAAAACACGGTGAAAAGGTAAAAATATGAAATAGGACTTACGGTTTGTGAAGAAAATCCAAACATTTATCCTAGTACTGAATAAATACAAGTCCTATCACTAAATAATTTTAACTGAATCCAGGTTCGAATCTTGATGACGTTCCAAGATGGAGGACGATGACGTCAGATGAAGTCTTTACACAAATGTCCAGAATTTCACGTTGAACCACAATTTGTACTGTACTGTTCCAATTTAGAATGAATTTCACTGAATGTCTTTGTCCTAAACCACTTGTGTAGTTCTCGAGGGAAAAATAAATTATTATTTAAAAAGTAGATGAACTCCTATAGCTGTCATCTATGACAAGACACATCTCGAGCTCTACAGATGTAAAGAAAAATAAACTCTTTCCAGCACAAGAAAAATAATACCTTTTTCTCAAGGTATAAGAACGACTCTGACTATTTCACAGGGACCTTAGTGTTTAAAAAGCGAACCAAAACGTCATTTCACGCACATGCACGAAGAACGCGTGGTTATTTCATCATCTAACAATCGCAGTTTCACGTGGGTCAGAAAATGACTTTCGCAATAACCAATCGTTTTCGAGTAGTGTTTACTCAAATCGGCAAACTATGGCATGCAAAAATCGTGCTTATGCGAGTCATACTACGTTCTAAATAAACACGATGTTTCTTTCAAAAATATCAGATCCTGTGAACATAATCATCATCATAATAAAATATAGTGATACAAAAATGAAATAAAAAGAACTCAAATTTTAACACAAAAGTAATTAAACTACATGGTCGTAACACCCTTCCTATATGTAGCACACGATGGTCTTCTATCTGTGTTGTATGTACAGGTCGACTAGATTTCCTTATAACAAATCATATTTTCGTCAGCAAAACAACTTTTTTATGATATATGTAGATAAATAGACCCTTGCATACAGTTTGAACGAGTTTATCGGTTATTGCATCGAGCTTTATGCAGGATGTAATAAAGGGTAGGTACTTTACATACAGGATCAGAAAACCAATTTTTTTTTTCGGTGGACGTCACTGTAAATGTTTGAGAAAATATAAAACTAATTGTGCACTAGATGATCCAGTACACAAAATTTGTACATTTGTACTTATTGATTGAAGCAAGCACAAACTTTTTTTAAGAATCAAAAAGTGTGTGCTTCGCAGTATTTTTTTTATAGAATAAATGTCCCTAAAGCTGGGTACAGACAAAGCAAGCACAGTCATCAGTTTTGTATCGCCAGGCACAAAATATTTTTGGCCCGCCGGAAGAAATCGAAATCGTGTACGTGGAAATACCAAATATAAGCAGACGTTGAAAGCACTAACAAACGTCCCGGAAAATTAAAAAAGGAAAATAAGATGCCGATACTACAGCCAGTGGCCCAACCTGCAAGTGTCAAGTATAACGACCCCAACCCGACTAACTTTGAGACTAGTGCCCTGCTCAATGAATAATTAGTGGTCTGATTCAGTAAATGCATGTCCTCCCACAAAATTAAATACGACTCTGATATATACACATAAATTTACTTTTCACAATATTTATAAACTTCAATCAGGCACATTCCTTTAAAGTCAAAATAATTACATTGAATTTGTAAATATTGTATGAAGTCAGCTTAGCACAATTCATTTCCACTCTATCCCATCTATGAATAAGCTATTTTCTCGCCTTTGGCCTTGTATTCGTTTGATAATACAATGAATTTCTTACGAATTAATAATCTCAGAGTGGTTATTCTTGGGTTATTGTAACCTCTGATCATTTGGTGCACATTAATTCTGGACACAGTCATCTATTTAGAACAAAGACATCATTTTTCACAGCTAAGTTACAAATGGTCTTCAAACGTGTGCATCATTACGTTACAACAACGTATAAACTCTATCACCCAGGTCAATAGTTGTCTTTATTCACTCCTTGGCACAGAGTCAACATAAATCTCATTTCTATGCAATCACATTTGCGTTTTGGGGTAATGTTTATCGTTTAATTACAGGGGATCTATTCACACAACAGCTACGTTCCGTAGACACATATGAGCAGAAGCTGAGAATACTTTTTCTTTATTGTTCGAAATGAGAAGCACTTCTATGAATAAGAAAACTTTTGATAAAGGCATGTCCAAATGAAATATAGACTTTAACATTCATATTTTTTTTTTATTTTTAAGAGCTGTAACATGGCCATTTTCACAATACGGACGTAGTTTGTATTCTGATCTGTGCATAATTAAAAATTAGATGAATGAAATCGGAGAGCGATTCATGTTTGGAGAAAATCACAAAGAACGAGAGTGGGGTGAATGTTCTTCAAGATCACAAACTTCATTCCTCGAATCCTGCCTTTGTCAGGTGCTTTAAAGCAAAATATACCTATCTGATATATCAATCAACCGTGCTTTGCACCTGCGTATATATTTACCTATGGACAATGTGATGAATATCATTTTATAATTGTTTTGTTTAATTGGATATTGTGTGACAACCTGTGGAAAATGTTCCCATAACGTGGACTAAAATAAATCGAATACATAGTAACCGTGAATCAATATATCTCCAGAACTACTGCTTTTCTTTTCCCCAAAATTATACGGATTATTTTGCGTGAGTTAACGTGCTAAGTCTACAAAAACGTTTCTTTTCGGTGCGTTAGAAAACATTTTGTAAAGCAAATATTAAATATTGAAACAGAGTTTGCACATACATGTTTCACTCAAAACTATGGATGACTTTGTATTACAAGACTTTAAATATTCAAAGCAATGGAGGACTTAGTATTACGAGCCTTTTAACAGTCAATGCTATGGACGACTTCATATTATGAGACTTTTAACAGACAAAGCTGTAGACGAATTCTTATTACGAGACTTTTACATTCAAAGCTATGGATGAATTTGCATAACCAATAGGTTCCAGAATTTCTAGCAATTCAGTTGTGTGAAATATTTATAGACATGTAGCATAACCTTAAAGAAATTTTTTAAAATTTTGTTAAATCCTTACAATTAAAGAAAAACACTAGAAATGTTCTTCTGCTACTTGGAATGTTTGTTTGTTTCTGTTTTTGTCTTTTTAATGTAGCCAATAGTTATCGTGATGCGTGTACGTGTTTCTCGATGAGCAAGAAACGCACATTAATAATGATAAAGAAAAAGGAGACCGAACAATGACAAGTTGGACATGCCATTATAGTCGAGATTCTGGTGGTTGATAACCTAAATTTCTTCACGGGACTGCTACCGCTTAGGTGAACTGTCTGGTCAAGGACTTTCTCACTCCTATCCAGGATGTCAATGAGGACATCCCACGGAGGCAATGACATTTATGGGACGAGCATGCTGCGTTGGCGTAAATAATACAAGAGAACACTTCCTGAGCGTCGCCTTGTATGCTGTTTAACCACTTCAGATGCATAATCTAGCCCCTGGCATATTCACAACCACATATCAATACATTTGAATGAAATAGCCGTTCAAGCCATATCTAGGGAAAGGTAGATTTCATAACAAAACAAATTTCATGAAGAATACAAGTTTTGGAAAGAGGAATGGAAAGAAAGGATATTCCCTATGCATTTCAAGAATGTAAAATAAAAGAGTATTTTGTAATGAACGAAATTTGTCCAAATGAGTACTCACAAACATTAAAACTACAGGAATTGCGATATTTGACGTTTGATTCTCGAAATACTGATCGAAACTAGGTTGCAGTCTTGGTATTAAAATAAATGTCACCCCTATGCGGTTTTAAGTTACCAGTCAAAAAGTAGGATATACGTTAATGTTTGTAGTAAAATGATACTTTTCAATAATCTTACTGTTGTCTAAAGTGAGGAGACAAAATATCAGCGAATATCTATATCGACTGCAATCAAGCCTCCATTAGCGAGTATGGAATTTAACGGTGGCTGATTCGTGCCAGTTTGCATGATTAAGGGCAGACAGTCAGAAACGCTAATCCAATATCGATTTCTTTAATGTCATTCTAAATACTTTTTTAAGGTCAGAAATACAACGTCAAGACAAAGATATTGGTTGATAGAGACATTTGCCAGTGTATTGCATGAATCTATCTCTTGCACTTACGCGGGTTCCACAATAACATACAGCTGTAGGCCAAATAAAGCTGGATGCTGAGCAGTAGGAGCGACTAATTTCCTGTAACAAAATCAGTTCAAAACTTCATCACAATAGCTGAAATTGTCAGGCCCGGCCCTAGGGCAAGGCGAACAAGGCAACCGCCTTGGGCCCCGCGCTTCTCCGCAATGCAATTTTTTTGCTTGCGGCCCTGCGCTCATCGCTTGCTACCTTGAGCCCCGCATGCTGACTTGGGCCCCGCACATCCTAGGGCTTGGCCTGGAAATTGTCTCACCATAAACACTATAATGTAAGAGACTGAAACAAACTGCAAGTTTGTTGATACCGTATACTGTTCAACACATACATATTTCAACATTTTCCTCAGACTTTTCAATATCCGGGCAATATGAATGACGGTGCACAGAAACAACCGGCCTGACAATCTGCCATAGCCTTGTAAGAAAGGATTTATACTCCTGGCTGCACTAGTACTCTAGTAGTAGTTGTGGTAGTAGTTGTTATTGTTAAATACGCCAAAGAAGGAGATAAGCGATGTATTTGTTTCTTCTTCTTCTTCTTCTTCTTCCGCTTTCGCCTTTGCGTACGGTTCTTCTTAGGACGATCATAACTATAACGAATGGCATATGCAATAATATTGAGTGAACGTTCAGATGAAACTGTCCTAAAAGAAAATTTTGATCGCTCGTCAAACCATCTGTTTGTTTTTATTTATAACAAAAACGCCTGTTCATAGAATAGAAAGCGAAGGAGTCAGAAAAGGAGTGATCAAGGAAATTTTTAAAAAATTAGCGTAATTATAGATTTATTAAAGATATTGACTAGCATGTAAGTCACCTATGTTTCAGATATGGGGTAGTCTGTAATCACCTGTGGCTGAGATATCAGCTAGTGTGTACGTCGGGTGTGTATGAGATATCAAATAGTCTGTCCGTCAACTTTGTCTGAGATATCAGCGAGTCTGTAAGTCGGTTAAGTCTGAGATATCAGCTAATCTGTAAGTCGACTGTGTATGAGATATCAACTATTGGGTAAATCACATATATCTGAGATATCAGCTAATATGTAAGCAGGTTGTGTCTGAGATATCAGCGAATATGTAAGACACATGTGTATGAGATATCAGCTAGTCTGTAATTCGGCTATATCTGAGACATAGGCTAGTCTGAAGGTCAACTGTGACTGAGATTACTAGCATCTATGGACGGGTTGGCACCTAGTCAATGAAATCCCAGTCAAGTGGTTACGAGGCTTTGCCGAATGGGGAGATAAATAATGGAGCCCGCGACTGTGATTTCCTTGTCTCGATGCAAACTCCAAATTGTCCTTTAAATTTAAAAGACCTTTTCATTGTTGCAATATAGTTTAGCATATTTAACACAAAATGCACAAAACGTATTCATCACTCACTATTATTTCTTTTCATTTATCTGTAGGTCATTCGGTCAATGTTTTATGAAAATCAGAATAATCATCTCAGTCGAATCCAGCTGTATTTACCGAATATACTCCATCATCCACAAACAGCAATACCTTAAAAGTTATAATTGTTAAGTATGGTAAGTATTGCAGGAAGAGGTCTAAAGCCACGTGCAAGTGTTGTTTACATATGGCGCATTAATACGATATGCCAATGAAGGCTATAGCGTCACCTATCCATCTAAAGTGCACAATTTTTACGCTCAGAAAATAACAACATAAAACTTTTGATAGTTTTGAGGTATGATCACATTAATAGATGGATGTTATATAAAATCAACAATAAATAATTGATATTTATTACAAGGAAACAACCCTTTCGAGCCAAGCAGAAGACAATAATGATTGCGTCCCTTGATAAAGTAGTTCCCAGCGCGCGGACACCATGACCGAGACGACCTAACTGAGATGACTGGACTGAGATAAAAAGAACAACAAAACAAGGTTAGCAAAAAAGCAAGATTTCTCTGTCGCATGGGTGAGAAATCAACTAGTTTGTAAGTCTGCTGTGTCTAAGATAGCAGGTCTGTAAGTCACATTATGTCTGAGAAAACGTTGTTCTTCTTTTTATTTTAATGATTTTCATCTTTATGCAAAATGAACACGGTGGTGTATAAAGGTATAATGAGAGATGTGTTTCTAATTTCCAAGCAAGTGATGGATCCATTCAGACAGATAATGCATATATAATTTTCAATCAAGAATGTTAAAGTCAGGGAGTCGGTTTTATTTGAAGTTTTTGTAGTGATTCATGAAAATAGATCAAACTACTGAACTAATCCAATGCTCATTTTTTTTTTCTCAGTTATGTTTACATTGTCAGAATAGCGCAGTATTTTTCCTTATTTTTTTCATATTGCACGAAACGTGTGTCTAAAAATAGTATAGTGTATTAGGAACTACTTTGTAAACAAAAAATGTACGCTCATTTAGTATCACGCTTTAACATTTGCTTTATTAGATTTGTTTGTGGAGGAATTGAACAAGCTGTTTTGTCCATCTGAAAATAGAGATGATAAAGTTAACGATGTGGATGATTTCTCTGAACCACAAAGAAACTTTCAACTAAGCAAACAAATGTAAGTGGTATTCGTAATGTCCACAACAAACGTGAGACACGCAGTATTGAAAATACCATTCTGATTATTGAAATAGTTATTTAGGAGAAATGTTCGTAACTTGTTGCAAATAGAGTGGTTCAGACTATGACCAGTGCTCTTTAAGGTCTGCAAATATTACAGAACAGCATATTGAGACCAAGGGATATCCCATATCTATCAGAGAAGTACCAGTTTACAAGTCAGTCAAAACACTAAATTTGATGGGGAAAAATGCAACTGAAGGTTTTGGCAGGAAACTACGAGCCTCAGAACCAATAAACCAAGACGACGAAAAAGTTATTTCAGCTGGCTGTATGGACTGTCATATAACAGCTGCTTTGCAAGTTTCCCTGTTTAACTATTTTGATACAATGTTAGACTAGCGATAGAAGACATAAAATGTATAATACAGGTCATATCTGGGGTTCCTCCAACTGCGAGCATGAAAGTGACAGAGCATAAACATATGTTTTCTTCAGCTGGTGATAAGAATGGTAAGTATATTTACATTTATGCATCTTGAATTTCCTCAAAATGTTCTTTCTTAGTTAGTTCTGCAAATCCGAATGACATGACCCATGTCATGGAAAACCTGATACTCGCCGAAATTGTACTGTAATTTGGACTACATTTCCAACAGAAATCACATTCGCCATTCTACACTGAATTGACCCAATAAAAATCCAGTCCAGCATAACCAAAAAAGCATAATTGATTTGGATCAACAGAAAAGTAGAATCCATCCATTCCAGACCAACTGGAAAGTTTTTCAATGCTCATTCATTCAAAATATTACTCTAAATTTCAATTTTAAGTAGACCAAAACGAGAATTTTTTAAACTAATGTCGAGCTTGCTACGAAGTTCAAGGCTGGCTGGACTGTGCTATGTGCGCGTTAATATTGTTACTGTGAATTGACGAATCTATGGTTGTGTATTTATTCTGAAATACAGTATAAATTCAATTACTTTGTTTCGTGTAGTGTATTCCTTTATTATTAAGCCTTAGGTAGGAATAGGTATATAATAAAATGGTTACTGCGTTTGTATGGGAAAATCCGAACTAGTTTTTACGGAGTAATACTGTACTCTCAAGGTCGTGCAGCATTATTCAGAAAAAAAATTCGTTCATGCTTTCCTATACAAATGCAGTAACCTGTAATTAAGTAACAACATTAATCGTTTCTTTATATGGTAAATACGTGCCTTCATTTGATTAACTAATTCTGGCTACTAACTGTTTAAAAATGGCAGCGGAAACGTGGAACGCTAACCATGTGTAAAATCTGATGGTCACCAGAAGCCATCAGTAACTGTAACCCTTTCTACCTGACTGCAGCGCCGAAAATTCAGTCGATCTAGGTATCATCCAAATAAAATAAAGAAAATCTGAATGCATTTAAAGACTTCAAAATAAATACGATTCATAAAAATATTGAAAATATTGAAGAGAGAGAGGGGGAGGAATTTTGGTACAATATACGAGCCAGTAATGTCGCGTTTATGTAAACAGTTTAGTTTCATCCACTATGAATGGTATGGTTTTATCCTGTCCTAGGAATTGGACAAAATCCACAAGCAAAATGAATTTACTTCCTTTTTAAGATTTTATCGTAGACCGATGGACCACAATACCCTGACATCTTTTCATAAGTGTATCTTATATTTTTATTGATGTATTGCTTCATTTTTCCTAATATCAATATTTCATTGTGGGTTGTTTTTTTTTTACTACATGACAGTCCATCCTTTCTAACAAATTTTGTTTTATTCGCTGCTGAATCATCCCACATACGCGTACTATCATAATAGTAATGTAGCGTGTATTTCTGCGAGGTGTTAGGTTTCATTCATGAAGTAAACGACAAGAAAAATATTCAGAAAAACGTTGAAATTATATTTTCCATTGTGTTGTTCCCATAACATAACAGAATAATTAGTGTGCTTGTTCTTAAGTATATAATGAAAAGGTTATCGACTTAGTGTTTTTTTAAAGAAAAACAAAGTAGAATGCTCATGTTCATGTTGCGTAGAACGCACTCTCAATCTCGGGTATTCTATGCCATGTAAACGTGGGTCTAATATATAATACTCGGTTAATAGTCTATGTTTATAAATGACTTGATTCAGTCAATAATGTTCAGCAATTTCTACCATTTATCTGTCATCGTAATTAAAGCCAGAGGAATAACAGTTCACTTCACCTCCTGATACCTGCTAACATTTGCGAACTGGGTTTCTTTTTTAATTGCGTCTTCTTGCTTTCTTTTGTATTTTAGCTGTAGGTAAATCTTTCATTTGAGTCTTTAATTCCAAAACACTTAAATGTAATGAAACTACAAAATCAGGTGATAAAATCATTCCCATTACAACCATTGAAGATTTAATGCATTGTACTGTTGATTATGAGCTCAGAATGCGTTACTTTCCTAGGACAATGGCATACCCAAACGGAGACGATGTAAAACATGCTTTAAAATATTTATATTGAAAATATAAACGTTTGTTTTGAGTCTGACCCAGTGCAAAAGGAGACATTACAATTGGCAATATTTTTTTTATCTGAGGTTAGAGTTATTGAAGCATGCAATAACGTTCTTTAAGGTTTAAACATTTCTCACAAATGAACATGTTCCTCCAGCATGTATACATAAATGGACGACATTATGAATTAATCGTGTATGTGTTATGAAAAAATATTACATCTAATGGGTAACAGTCTGCAGCGGCATTTTCTTTAATCAAAATGTGTATTAGCACTAGCTGAGGAATTGTTGTAAACGCTATAGACTATCACGTTTCAACCCTGCAACGCAGCTAATTTCGTATCATTATGGCTAATTTGGTATCATTATGGCTAATTTCGTATCATTATGACGGTCTTGTTATATTACTCTCCTCCATTTTTCCAAGAGCGAATCTAGGAGTGCCGAAAGGAAAAGACTAGCAAGCATTCACGAAGACCACCATTCAAAAGCATGCGATTTCTCAATTCTTCCTCGTGTACATTGATTAAAACCATGCATACATTTTAATATTACGAGCACTAGGCGGCAGTAACGGATGAGATGATTTTATATGAGACATAAACAGTCCTGAGTGGATCTGATATGATTCCAGTGAAATAAAACTGTCATGACTTAAAACCACTCCTTTTTACCTATGCGGCTATGTTATATACATTTGTGCTCAGCTGTGTGTAAAGAAAATAGACATTCCTTCAATACGATCGTCATATAGTATGCATAATTAGTAAATCACTCCGTTCCAAACATCCTTAACATCCACCAGCACCGATGCATGGAAAAGATTATATTTCTGAACAGTTTTATCAATAATCTAGTGTACCATGTCAATATAAAATATAGGAATATGGGATTTAAATTGAGCTCACGGAATTTCTTTTGTGGTGTGGTGGGGATGGTGGTAATGAACCAAATACAAATCATTCTGTCCTATTTCACTTATTGTTGCTATTAATCTGATTGTAGCTATTACTCTGCTGTTTTTACTCTGATTATTGCTATTACTCTGTTGTTTTTACTCTGTTGCTATTACTTTATTACAATTACTGTGATTGTTACAATTGCTGTAATTGTTACAATTACTATATTACAATTACTCTGTTACAATTACTATGATTGTTACAAGTACTCTGATTGTGACAATTACTCTGATTGTTACAATTACTCTATTACCATTACTCTAATTGTTACAATTACTCTATTACCATTATTCTGTTACAGTTACTCTATTATCATTACTCTGATTGTTACAATTACTCTGATTGTTACAACTACTGATTGATATAATTAATCTGATTGTTACAATTACTCTGGACCGTTCCGGGGCCTAAGTGGTCAGAGCGTCAGCCTCGGATGTGGGTGGAGTCGCAGGTTCAAACCTAGGCCGAGTCATACCAAAGACATAGAAATGGTACTAGCAGCTGCCTCGCTTGACGCTCAACATTAAGAGGTTAGTGTTTGGACTGGTCGATCTGGTGTCAGGATAATGTGACTGGGTGGGACATGATGCTACACATCACTATAAACTGCCACACTGCAGACGTCTTAGCGATATGACTGACAACTTGTTAAAGCTACGTTAAAAATCCAAATCGCGTGTGCGCGCGCGCGCGCCCACACACACACACACACACACACACACATACTTTCTCTGATTGTTACTCTTACTCAGCTTATTACTCGTATTGTTGCTATTACTTTGATTGTTGATCTTATTCTGATTTATTGCTCCAATTGTTACTATTATTCAAATGTCCTTAAAAGCTGACACCATCTATAATAAAAATCATACAATTCATGTATGCGGATTTGTTCATGATACATTAAATATAAATTGTTCTTTTAAAATTGAATACTAATTTTGTTTAACCGAATTCTATTCAGTTTTGATTATTGAATGTCTGCACCTTAACTGTCATCCAGAAACTTCCAGACGAACATCATCGATCGCTATGGACTTTGTACAATGGTGGCCATGTACTAAACTGAGTCAAGTAAAGAGCACGTCAAGTCTAATCTTCACAATATAGGGTAGTGCGAATTTGTTTATCAAAGTTGCAAAGTTTTCACGTGTTTGCACACTAAGTATCTTATTGAAATTTCAATGTCCAGTGCGTTTTCACTTGATTTACCTGCATCGTAGTAATCTGTGATATTAATGAAACATACATTATCTCTTTTCAGGTCTGGCCTGATATTGGGAACAGTGCCAAAGAGTTAACTGCCTCAGATGCTCTCCAGAAGTTAGGCGATGATACAAAGAACGAAGCAAGACATGTCCAATATACTCGACAAACGTCAAGATTAATACCATAAAACACATCGCTTAAGTCTTCACCAAACATAATCGACACCATTGTTTAAAGATATAGAACCTCCTTGAAGATGCACCTTTCTGTTACAAAGCCACCTTTTTATGATTTTAATAGTAGAAAGTTACTTACGTTTGTTTTATAACACAGCATTGTTCCCATCACAATGTGAGGTTTTAGTGTGCTATTATCTTTCCCTTCAACTGGTTGAGTAACTGCCACAATAAAGCTGGTATGAAGCAATTCTACGTCTTCTTTAGTGCATACTTCTATAAACATTTAAGCAAATATATTGCATTTTGCATTACAAATTATCATGAGCTATTGTGCTTCACTGCCCATGGATTATATTCTATAAGTTGTACAGACTCAAACTACCAGATGTATTAAGTGTCATTGGTTGGTCACATTTGTTTAGCAGATTTGTATTGTTTGTTTTCTTAAGATTTACTTTATATTTTCGAAACTTTCTAAAATGTTAAAATTCTACTTTAAATGCTATAAAATTCAAATTTATCAATATTTTTCCAGTTCAAACTGAATTTTAGAAGAAATTATTTTATATTAGAAATACCTTTTACTGTTTTGAAAAATTCCTATAATTAAGGAAGATGGCAGAATGTATTTTGGGTCTTTAAAGCATCGGTCTCAAAATTGCACCTTACATAACACCAACGCTATACAATTTCTAACAGCTGTATGACTCCTTAAATGCTATAGAAATATGCATCCAGGTCAGTACCCAGCTAAGCAGTTCATATCTAAAATTAGAAATTTGGCTGTGTCTTTCATTGTGAAATATTCATGACAGGCACTGCTTTTTACCATGGAATAATTTGGAATAAGTCATTCTCTCTTTTGAAATGTATTTCATCGTGGTTGCGGCGGAAGTGCACATGTAAAGATATCTTGTGTTATGGTTATAAACTGGATTATGATTGACCCGGAAGCATGATTTTGACGCCAGTATCTTTTGTTCAGCTGTTAAACATGATCATGCTGGACAAGAGCTGTCAGTTTTTGGTGTGTATAATGACTTGTGATAGCACTGTCATTCCCAGGAATCATAGAGTAATTGGGACGTTTATTTGAGCTCGCTTGAAGAAACCTATTTAGGTAATATATACGACAATTAATGTTGGCTTGACCCAGACGAAGATGATGTTAGCCCAGGTAGTAAAGCAACCAGTCAAAGATTCCGGATTTCTTTTTCTCTGTTTCCGGTTTTGGGTTCGTCTTTCTACTCAGCTATATAATAGAATCAACATAGCTTCGGACTTCTAGGCTTGTATAATTCTAGTCCCAGGTATGGCTACCTACACCACTTTACTTGAATAACCTTAAGTTTAGGTCCCAGAAACTAGAGATTTGTAAGTGACAGACAAACACACGCACATCAAACAGAAACTGAATGCACAGACCAAAAAGCAAACAGAAAATTAACATTATAAACAACCGTTCGAACCGGACCAGTCACGTATGAAAAATTCACCCTGTTTCGCGGGGGAAAACGCGGAATTTTAGTAATATAATTATTAATTGTCCTGAGATAAACAACACAACAACAAATCTTTAATGCCAGCAGTAATTACTTAATAACAGACTATACTTTAATGTTGTAACCTACTTTACATCAACAGTAGCCATCATACGCATCATTATTGCTCCATTGCTTCTGTCATAAGTCAATACATGTAGCTGGCGTAATAGTTTTCTCGAGGTGAGTTAATCCTGGCTTATGGTAACGAGAAATTTGGAATCGAGTAGTTTAAAAGTATATTTTACCTTGAAATGTGTCGTGAGAACATTGTTGAGTTTCTACGTTCGCTTAAGTTGCTATATGTCGAACAACTCTCTCTATTTTGTGGTCATTGTCCAGTAAGTGGAAAAAAATCGTTTTCCGAAATAATTTCTCAAGAAAGTTTGGTGCCATAAACTCGAACATACGTTTCGGAGAGAGAGAGAGAGAGAGAGAGAGAGAGAGAGAGAGAGAGAGAGAGAGAGAGATTTGCAACTGTGTATAATTTGCTTCCGATAACTACCAATTTTCTGGTTCGTTGTCAGTCGCGCGGCTGCTTCGTGCATGGCATTAATTTTGGGGCATAAATCTTTCGGCAGTCAAGGCTTTTTAAACATGATTTATAGTAGTTTTTTCACGAAATGACAGTTCTTGTATACCTATGAATTAAAACAAATTTGTCTCCATCCTCTCAATAAGAACAATGTAGATATCTTTATAAATGAGTGTTGTAAGCCATATAGGCAGATATATGTTACAAG
The DNA here is from genome assembly GCA_016617855.1 of Megalonaias nervosa. Lineage (NCBI taxonomy): Eukaryota > Metazoa > Mollusca > Bivalvia > Unionida > Unionidae > Megalonaias > Megalonaias nervosa. The sequence goes on from JAECUM010027465.1 coordinate 21,317, forward strand.
TGTATCACACATCGTCAAATTCAACTCTTGGTTCCACAATAAACGATTAGACATGATCATTTATCCCCCGGCTCAAAATCAACTTGAATATTATCTTTATGTGATTTGACTAACGCCCTCCCCCTGATATTACGATAAAACTATGCTGACAATGCTTTTGCTAATAGAATACTAATAATCTCACCTAGCTTCATCTTTAGACCAATGAAAGTTTTAAGTATTTCACTGTTTTACAAATTTCAACTATTCAACTGGGTACTGACCAGGAAGCATTTTATTTTAGTCTTTACGCGTCTACGGTACAGAGGTGCAGTTCCTGCCAGATCGGCTCCTACCAACTTATTTGTACATCACATTTAATCCTTGTCTAGAAAGTTTTGCTAAAGTATGCATTGCGGTCTTTCTGGGATGGAGAGGCATATGGGTGTAATTTACCATAGATCGGACAATTCTATACGGCTTTGTGATACCATGCACTTGCATATAAAACCTGATTATCACACCATTGACGAAATAATAGTATGTAACCCGAGATCAATAAACATACATTGTTTCGCAGTGTTTGATTTATCAGAAACGGATACTTGTATTAGTCCTGAATATGTCTTCAGGCCGTAAGAAATTTGTCAATGAAATATTAGCGCGACTGCATGCAGTGTGATGTACCTGCGAAAATGTTTTTTTTTCACAGGAGGTTTCGGGTAATTTAATAATGTTTCCCTGTTTCAGTGAACTGGATCATTATTAATATGCTTCGGTTTGATTCATTTAACCATCCATTTTTATGATTTGCACAAAATCTGAACTTTATTCATAGATCCATAGTACACACGAATACCGGGTGTTTCCGGTCGCAATTTCACCTTGTTTTCAGATATCACTTGTAAAAATTGTGTTAACGTTCTACTTTACTGGCATATACTTACTGTAATCACAAGATATACTATCATTTGTATATGTAATCATGTAAATATGTGACACCAGTAGCTTGAGCAAATCATACAGCACCACTCTTAAACACCTCTGCAAAACAAGACCATCTACCTGAAATCCCTTCACATATAATACCCAGTCAACAACATGGGTGCCCGCACATAGGGGCAAGGGAGGAGGCATATACCAGCCTTCCCTCCCCCGATTTCACTTTTAAACATGTTTTGGCCTACATCTGTAAAACTTAATAGCTGACTACTATATGTTTGCCACCACCCCTCTCGAAAATAATTATGTGGGCGCCCCTGGTGAGCAAGCATATGCTATCAAAATTAGACCCAATATGGAAATTTGTAAACCTAACCAGAAACGAATGTAATTATACCTGTGCAAATGTGCTCGTTTTTGTTTATACCAGCAAACGCAGCCAACATGGAGTCACATATGTGCACCCTAACTCTAAAACGGCCTTATGAGTCTTGTGGTAAGAATGTCATATGGGATCAAAAAAGCTTAAGATGTGACATGAAAAACGTAATTCCACACTGACTGTGTCATAGATCCGATTCTACCCATTAATGGATTCTAGCAATATATCATAGCGTCGTACTGTCATACGTTTCAAGCTCCTTCTTCAATCACAGTAATAATAACCAATCAAACTCCTTTACGAGTTTTAGTAATACCTCCAATAATCCAGGAGAATGGACAACCACTTCACCCATTACAAGTAAGCCTCATATACGCCTTTGCAAGAGGAAACCAAAGAACAGGATCTATCAACAATTTGCTGTTTCTAACAAAGCCAGTAAGAAAACTAAATCACTCCTTACGCTGTAACAGTAAACTTCCAACCAATCCATAACAAGCAACAAAAGAATAAAAACCCTCAACAATAAAAACAAAAAACAAAAGGAAACAGCCAGATAAAATAATTAACTCCATAAAACCTTATATAACTGGCACGGATACGTAGTCTGACAACTGCATTTTATTATATCAATAGTTTTCACAAAATGAATACAATGTTTATAGAAATGATTGCCAACCAAATGTGAAAAACCAAAACTACGGTAGGTTTTGATACAGATTACAAACACAATTGTCTCCAAAGAACACACGATAGTATAAACTTTCTTGCGATAATGTTTGAGCAGACTTCAGTATTCAAAATTTTCAACCACCAAAACAAAATAATCATAATTACTGCATTCTGTATACCACATCCAAATTATGTTTCCTTGGAAAAGCTCGAACTATAGCTAAACCGACTGAACACAAAACTACAATTCAACCATCATTAAAGGTAGTAATGTGCAACTTGGTTTCAGTGGTTGGTTACATACTAGTGTGATTCCTTACTGTGTCTAATGTTTTCCTTACCTCCACTGTAATGTCATTTCACTCTCGCTGATTGTACACACTCTGCACATATCTAGTACCATTGTATTTTGATTTTTGCTTTGCACAGGCTTTACCATTTCTTTTCATTTGCATTTCTGTCGTATATCTCTGTTACAATTGTTACATCTTATACATGAGTGTACCAGTTATTTCTTTAGTTCAATTTAAATTACTACTAGACGTCTAAAATGAATGTTCTGTGAAATGTGTATCTTTCAAATTTATATATTTATATATAT
>JAECUM010027466.1:0-20000 GCA_016617855.1 Megalonaias nervosa
CCAAACAAACAAAAAACAAAACAGAAATAAACAAAGACCAAAAATACAACTACGATCATTTGTGTAGGATTAGCATCCAATACCTTTCAAGGCCATCTAATGACTATTCCTCAAGCAATTGCCATGTTAATTTCAGATGACGCCCGAGATAACGATCCAGTGGAAACGAACTCAACGGACAAGGAAATGTCGACCTATACAGAGTCTGCCAATTCAGCGTTAGGTAATGGAAATGTTAAATCACAGAAATTGAAAATTATTCAGGAAGGCGTGACAAATGAAGCATTTGAACAGGAAGATGGAGAAAAGGAGACCAATTTCACCACAACCAATAGACCAAAGATACCCTTCACAATACCATCGGATACACCATCTATCGAGATCTCAGACGATAACATCAGACGCTTCAGAAAAACGCAGTATGGAACTATTGATGTTTGGTGGTTGTACGATGATGGAGGTAAGGTTTTATTATAGGATGATTGATTTTGAAAATGGAGTTTATACATTTAAAATATAACTGTACGACTGTATTACCCTATATCGGTTTGTACACAGGTATGAGTAGTTTTAAACCTGAACATAGATTCCACGTTACGATCTATAAAATATTCAACAACACGAAGAAAAGAAAAAAGAAAGGAGAAAAGAAGAAGACATACATATTACTATGCAGAACCTCTGTGCAGTCTAATGATGATGCAATAATCCAGATAAATATGCCTTGCAAAACAACAACTTAAATAGAGAGACACCAGTTTGTTGTCTTGATTTGCACGACTGGCCTTAATGAAACTTTATCCACTCATACATCATTATTAGTAGGTATGTTGCATTATCAAATCATATGCCCGGATCAGAGATCATTGGCATCGTAAGGAACAATATGATCTTGAAACATTCGTACTCCCACCAGACAACTTTTAAATCATAATCGATATTTGGTGAAACGTTATCAATGAAAGCAACATACCTCAAAGTGTACACGACATCACAGTGTGAAAGTCAGGGACCGAATTCCCAGCGAGGCAACGTTTGAAATTTATCATTATTTTCATATGTCTCGATGACTTTTCTACTATGACAGCTGTTCTTTTAACGATTTTGATCTCCATTGGCATCACTTATATTGTTTGTTTCGCGCATCTAAAACTCAAATTAACAGTCATAGCCAGATACGTTTTATGTGAAGAATTTAATACAAGGTTTGTATCTTTCCTGTAGCAAGCGTAAAGCTTATTCATGTATATAGTATCAATCAACAAAGTATATTTTAAACCCAACGAGATGAGTTGATCAAAGCTCAAGGTCACGCATAACAATATCTCGTGTTTGGAAGTCAAAGACAACGAATTGTGTAAATTCACTTGATTTCCAAAACATAAGATGAATTCGTGATCGTTCTTTTGAGGTCAAATAAGGAATTTAAGGAATTATTAGAAACTTCGCTATGTTTCTGGGCAAGATAAGAAATTTAATCCAAGAGGACAAATTTTGCATCAGAAACCCCATCTTTAATGTTATTTATATATTAACTTTATATTGCTTATTGACGAAGGAGCGGTCTAAGCGATAAAGCAGATTTTTAAGCTTTCATACTGTAGGTAGTTAGAGATGGATTCAGTGAGGACATACTGACATTAGTGAAAATAATTGTTGTTGTCTTTACCTGTATGTGGTGTCCACAAATCCTCAAATAGAATAGTATCCACATTCTCTCATTATGTTGGAAAGGTATAGGATATTCGAATCTCTTAACTCTAAGTCAATTGGAGTTTCATAAAATCACAATGGCATAGAAGTTTCCAACAGTCATCTTGCATCTTGCCACACCACAAATTTAAAGCCAGGACCAACCAAATGCGAGGTAAATTACAGATATATTGGAGATCAGCCTTCGGTAATATGATTGCGATGGAGGCAAGTATTGTATAACTTATCGTTTACATACTTTGCTAATTTATTTGTCCTTCTTTCAGGTTTGACCCTTTTGATTCCATATATCTTGTCCCAGAGGAAGAGGTGGAAAAATTGCAGACTAAGAGTATTTGGTATCGGCACCAAGAAAGAGAATATTTCAGAAGATGAAACGAGGTAAGGATGATAAAGGGTATTTAGCTATCTTAAATCAAGCAATGTATTTAATATTTTAGATTTGTGAAGTTGTTATACCTACTGAGCTCTTCTTCCATCCCTGCATTTTCAATGTAAATGTATAATCTTATTGAAAGTATACATGGCTTTAATGTATGGCGAGATATGATATTTAAAATGAACGACCTATCTTTTGATTTAACTCTTTCAAAAATAATTAAAGACTAAAAATCCGGGAGCTTTATGAGTCAGGTAGATACGAGAGTCCCACCACATTAAGTGTACAAAATCTGTATTGCATATTTTCTCACAGTACAATGTTATATCCAATACTAGCTTAATCGTATATAATTTCAGAATGGCCAGCTTGCTGAGTAAATTTAGAATAGAATATTCTCAACTGACTATTATATCTGACCTGTCGAAGAAACCACAGTTATCCACGTAAGTTATCATAAGATTCAAATAGGTGGAAAGATTTTTCAGACTTTTTTTATTATTACCTAGAAATTCAAATTTTCTCGAGGTTTACTATAAATTGCTTTCATTTTGCGAGAGGTTGCTTTCTCCAAGGTATGTATTTTGGAGAATCGCACTGAATAAATCATCACAAGAGATTCACGATTTCTTTGGAATTTACATGAAGATGAATCTGGCGGAAGGTATAAGCAATTTAATGCAATGCGACACTATTAATGACGTCTTTGGTCTAAAATAAATTGTGGCGTGAAAGAATTGCGAAAACTTTGTTTAGATAACGACATAATTATATATGTATGATAGCAATGCTACTGTTAAGAGTCCAGTACATTTTGCACCATATATATATATATATATATATATATATATATATATATATATATATATATATATATATATATATATATATATATAATTTCATAGCTGAATGCATATCGTTTAAGTAATATTACAATATTTCAGTAGCATGATTTATATAAACACTGTAGGTATTTATAGGTTACTGCATTTGTATGGGAACGTAAGAACAAATTTTTCTGAGTAACTCTCCCAATAATAGTTCTCCCAAGGTCATGAAGTATCAGTCCGAAAACCTAGTTCGTTTTGTTTTATACAAATACAGTAACCTTTTTGATATAAGTAAGTGAATGTATGCCGTATTCCAAAATAAATTCGTCAAGATACAGTAAGTATGTTAATGCCCACATAATACCGCCCAGCGACCTTTTAACTTCGCCGCGCACTCGAAATTAGTTTTAAAATATTCTCGTTTTAGTCTACTTAAAATTTAAATTTAGAGTCATATTATGAATGAATGTGCATTGCAACAACTTTTCCAGTTGGTCTGGAATAAATGAATTTTGTTTTTCTGTTGCTCCAACTCAATTCTGCTTGTCTGCTTGTAATGGACTGGTTTTAATGGGTCAATTCCATATGATGTACATGTGATTTGAGCAGTTGAATCAACTGCACCTGTGTTTCGGTTCTGTTATTGATTATTTTGGAATCATAATGAGGGGTAAAATGTGAATTCTTCTAATTCAAATTATCAATAAACTACATTCTGTGGAATACAAGATGAACAAATTTAAGTATATTTATTACCATTCTTATTAGCAGCTAAAGAAGACGTACGTGTATGCCCTGTCACTTGCTTGGTCATTGTTGGAGGGGCCCCAGCAATGACCTGAGGGGCCCCAGCAATGACTTGCATGGCTGCTATCGCTGGCCTAATATTGTATCAAAGTAGTTAAACGGGGAAAATGCAAAGTAGCTGGTGTGTGACAGTCCGTTTAACCTGCGGAAATAAGACTTCTTCGTTGTCTTGGCTTATTGGCTCTGATTCTCTTAGTTTCCTAACAAAACCTGCCGTTGTATTTTTTCTCGAATTTAGTGTTTTGACTGACTAGTAAAATAGTACATAGCTGATAAATATGCGATAACACTGGTCATAGTCGGAAACATTCTATTTTCGAAAAGTTATGAATATTGCTCCTAAATAACTGTTTAAATGATCAGAATGGTATTTCCATTTTCTGCGTCCTTCACGTTCATATGTGAATATCACGTTCATTCGTTTGCATGTTCGAAATGTTTATTTATGTCTCAGTGAACTCGTCCATATCGTTAGCTTTATCATCTCTATATTTAAATGGACGAAACAGCTTGTTTAGTTCATCAAGAACCAACTCTAATAAATCAAAAGCTAAAACATCTGCTACATGAGCGTACATTGTTTGTCTACAAAGTATTTCCTAATCGAAGGTACTATCTTTAGAACAACGTGTCGTGCAGTATGAACCCGTACAGTATGAGAAATACTGCACAATTCTGTCAATATAACGTTAACGAAGAAACAATTGAGCATATAATAATACCATATTCTGAGCTTGTAGTATTCTCATATTGGTAGGTATAAGGATTTCGAAGGTCTTATATACGAGTGGCGACTACGGCAAGAAGAATTTCATGACGAATTTATGTGGAAGATATCGGACGCTGACCTTCTTTATCATAAAGAGAGAGTACGTATTATTTTTTAAAAAATTATTCACTTGCATTGTCGGAGCGATGGTATTACCTACCATTTCCTCTGGAAACGTTACACTTCAAAAGGAATTGGTTTAACTTATGAGCCTCTTTAAACCCAGGATATTATATTTAAAATCCAATGAAGTAAATCGGAAAACCATTTCTAGGATGAATAGTCGTTTTAACGTCTGGTTTTGAATTTAAATATTACAATATGGTTTGAAACCAGTATATAATAATTAATTTTAATGGAAAAGCAAATACGAACATTAGACTCCAAATACCAGTATAATATATAATATACGCGTCAAACCATCCCATTGGGTTTCTTGTCTATTCATTAATTTTGCATCTGAACTCTTATTTTCTTTAGACCTACCGCAATTTGAGACTGAGAGAAGAGCTGAAAAGGTATTCTATAGAGGCATCGTTGATTGTTATGTAAGTATCAATACTCTGCCGTTCAGAAGCTTTTCAGTTCACATTTTATATTATAATATGTAATTCAAAATGTATTTTCATTTCATCATCTTTTAAAAGTGTACTTAATAGTTATCAAATGCTTTCCTGATGTTGAACTGACCTAATCTAAAGGATTAAATAACAGTGTCAATTCCTAATATTATATTAAGTTGTTGCAAATGTTTCCTCTAGGTGTTAAACAGTTTTGGTGAAACATTTTCAATCCACTTTGAACTTTGAGTTTTATCGTCAAGTGTTTTATTAGGTCACTCCCAACCCCAAGAAAGGTGCGGTGTCCTGCTGGGCTGTACATGGGCTGGCTGGAAATGCTTACACGTGGTATGCCACCAACACTCCTGCTTCGTGGAAACCAACAAAGTGTTTTGACCTACTACTCTTGAGGATATATGCATCCCATTTGTGCCTGAATATAAAAACAAAGATTCTGCAATATTTGTTAGATTAACCATGATGAGTTAGTTTCTTAAACGTATTTGAAAGCTACAAATTGTATTAAATCTAAATTTCCATCGTTTTAAAGGAATATTAATTCCTTGCTCTTACTAAATTATAAACAATGGGTAAATGCATACTCGTGTTTAACAGTAAACTGATTTTACGCTATAAATATAAATGATGCATTATCGTTGTTGAAGGTGTTTTATATACAAGATCAGAACACAATTTAGTCAGGACATAAATGTATTTGTAATACCAGCAAAAAATCATTTATCACTCCATCGTGTAATTATCTCGATAAAGGCTCGTTTTTTTATGTAAAAATCTTTCAATAATCTCGATGAAGGCTCATCTTTTTTGTACATATGATAATCTCTACGAAGGCTGGTCTTTTATATACATTTCGAGATATTCTCAACGAAGTCTCGTCTTTTATGTACACCTTTATGTACGAAGGCTAGTCTTTTATATACATTTCGAGATAATCTTGACAAAGGCTCGTCTTTTATGTACATCTTGTAATAATCTCGATGTAGGCTCATGTGTTTTGTTCATTTCGTAACAAGGATACAGCTTATAGTTTGAATGGCTTTTAAATTAAAAAGAAGCATTTATATGTATAATCAAAACTGCTGTTGTTTTGTTTTTCTCGTTCAACAATACGAATACCACTTTCCAGATAAAACAATTATCGTCAAAAACTTGTTTTTGCATTTTGAAAAACAGTTGAAGAGATATGAAACAGAACAAGACAATGCTAGAAATATTTTGAGATATCATTAAATATACTTTGGTGATAACTGAACTGTGTAGTATTATTATTCATATTTGACAATGTTTTAACCGTTCAATCACATACACAAATAGAATAGAGAATGCTAACCTGAAGCTTTTGTCCTCGCACTAAGGACTTCATCAGCAGACTGATTTAATCTCTACTGGCTGTCGATGGAATGGTGAGCGACGTTAACAAATTGTCCCAGATGTGCGGATGATTGTAACGGCTCCCATCCCTGTTCAGCGTCGGTTTCTTTGTGAAGGATAGGGAGAAAGTCAGTGCCATCACGGCTATATTGGGGAAACAGAAAGGATATTGAAAGCGAGATCTAATGAACATAGAAGACCAGCTTCAAGTTCGTCTGAAGTATCTCGGCACATCAAAATTTTTGCCCTGGCCACACTGTAACTTGGAACTCTGTTAAAATCTTAGATCGAGAACAAGCCTGGTTTGAGCGTAGGGTTAAAGAATCGATCTACATCCGTGCGCACATATTAGTTAACTGAAATTTACATCACAATCATCTGTAGGATCACAAAAAACTGGATACCAATTTGTAAGAACTTTCGTTCGAAGAATTTGCTTTTAAATTCTGCGCTTTTTATGATATGTACTTGCAACCCATCTAGCCGTAATAACGTCCCTAACGAAATTTTAATATTATTAATTCAACTGTTACTAACACAGTGATCAATATCTCAAAGTTAGAACTTACGGAGGCAGAAATAAAACTTTTATCGAAGGGTTTGAGTTTCTGTCCTCGTCCAAAGAGACATACGACAGAGGGAAGCTGAAAAAGGACACCGAAGAGTTTAGCCCCCGACTAAGACTCAAGGCCCATTTTGCCTTGCAGGCCATAAATAAATCAGAGGAAAATATAAGGTGCGACCAACCCACATTCAGAAAGAAAAGTAATTGGTCCCCACCAAAATGTTCAATTCAAAATCTAGAAGTCTTTATCAACTCAGTTGACAACGACACTTCCAGACACTTCAACCATACTAACAGATACTCTAATCTGACAAAAGAAGAAACAGATGCCTTACACTCACTGAAAAGCAGAACAGACATCATAATTAAACCTGCAGATAAGGGTTCCGCTGTGGTCGTTATGAATAGAGAAGACTACATTAGTGAAGCAAGTAGACAACTGAGTGACGCTAGGTTCTACCAAAAACTAGACCATGATACAACACTGGAATATGCAAATTCCATCACTAATATTATTGACGAGACATACCAAATCGGGCACATAGACCAGCAAACGAGAAACTACTTAAGCCCAGAAAGCCCAAGGGCAGGTAGATTTTATCTTCTACTTAAAATCCGCAAACAAGGAAACCCAGGCAGACCTATAATCTCCGGTAACGGGCATCCCACATCCCACAGAAATGATATCAGAATATTTGGATTATTTTATGAGACCACATGTCCACAAATTACCATCATATCTTCAGGACACGACAGATTATCTCATAAAAAGCAAAGCAAGCGAACCATTACTGCCAGATACATTGCTTGTTTCCTTAGACGTCACATCTTTGTATACTAACATACCGCACAACGAAGGGATACAGGCGTGTAGAGAAGCATGGGAAACAAGAACTGTAGACAATCCACCCACACGCTTCCTAGTCCAACTCCTGGAGCTTGTCCTAAAACTCAATAACTTTGAATTTGATGAAGAAAACTACCTCGAAATCAATGGACCCGCAATGGGTACAAAAATGGCCCCTTCGTATGCTAATATTTGTATGGGAAAACTGGAGGGTCAACTTTTGGCATTAATTGAACTTACACCATACCAGTGGGTAGGCTTTATCGATGATACAGAAATGATGTGGCAACATGGAAGAGAAAGTCTGGACGATTTCATATCAAAGGCAAACAACTTCCATCTTTCAATAAAATTCACGGCAGAAGTCTCCAACTCAAACTACGTTTTCTTGGACACAACAACCAGACTGGTAGAAAACAAACACTATACAGACATCTACTCGAAACCAACCGACAAGCACCAGTATCTCCTCCCAACCAGCTGTCATCCAAAACACTGCATTAGGAACATCCCATATAGCCAGGCACTGAGGATACGCGGAATTTGCTCCGACGATGAAACATTCTTAAAAAGGTCTGAAGAGCTATCTAAACATTTAATTTACCGAGGCTACGACAAAGACCTGTTTGCGGAGGCAACCCAAAGGGCTAAACAAACAAAACCGCGATGACCTACTAAAATATGGAAAGAAAGAAAAGGCTGATAGGGTACCATTTATCCTAACCTACCATCCAGACAACCCCAAAATAGGTAAAATCATCGGGAAACACTGGCCCATCGTGGAATCGACGGTTGCACTAAAGTTAATCCTCCCAAACAAACCTGTTGTAGCCTACCGGAGACCAAAAACCTCAAGGACATCCTAGTCAGGGCGAAGCTAACACCAATCACTAATCAAGACGAGCCTAGTCAATCTGGTCCCTGTGGCGATTAAAGGTGCAAAACCTTTTAACATATGATAGAGACCAGGACATTTTCTAGCACAGTGACTAGCACATGGTCCAAACAAAACGTGCAAAACAGAGAATGTAATTTATCTCATCACATGTAAGATCTGTAACCTTCAGTATGTCGGAGAAACTGAAAAAGCTAAACAAAAGGATCAACCTTCATAGAACTGATTGGATAACAAAGAAGCTGTGCAGAAGCCCGGTCGCAGAACACTTCTCCTCCCCTGGCCACACTTTCAGTGATATAACTCTTATTGCAATTGCTCACAATCCCAGCTGGAGTTCCGAAACCAGGAAAGAAAAGGAATCTTACTGGATACGCCGCCTTTGAACATCGAAACCAAGCGGTTTAAACCAAGAAGACTAGAAAAAGACAGCCATGCACAAATGAAATTATTTATAATGACATATCCGGGATATAATTTGCGCTTACATAAATTTACATAAAACAACAGATGACGTATGGTTCGTCGATTTCTAGGTCAATAAAAATATTTTCAAGCAACCGCAACAAGTTGAAATAAACTAGTTGAAACAATAAATTTAAAGGTTTAATTTCTGTAGGAACAGCCATGCAAAGTTTTGCAAACACAACGGTTTTTGTGTTTTATTTTTTTGTCTTGTCTATGGTTTGTATTTGCCTTTGAAAAAGACTCATTAAGAGTCGAAAGCGCTCAGGCTAGTTAGATACTAGTTTTGCACTGTTCGTTGTCAGTTTATTGCATTTATCTTAATCAATCCCTGACACACGTGATCCCTTGCTGGATCCAGTGCACTTGAAAGGACTGTTATTCGCCATATGATTTGTATTCTTTATGTTTAACGTTTATGTTCTGCTCTGTTTTACGTATATTCCCACTGATAGTATCGGTAGTAACATAATTCCCCTTAATTAAAAGCAAAAAATCCCACAAACAAATTGAAGGAAAAAATTAAGCAGCTTGTAGGATTTGAACATGGTTCTTCCACACGATAGGTTGAAATACTAACCACAATACCTAGTATATGTCAGAACGGCAGATCAAATTCTGTTGTCAAAATTTTATCCATGTCTATCGACCAGAGTGAAAAATTAGATTTGATAATTCACACCAAAGAATAATCAGACGTAGTTTGATTTGAAAATCCACTAATTCAGTGCCTGGCGTGAAACATTAGCAGGAAATAAAACGAAAGCATCAATCCAGAGGTGTATTCAAACATTCTTTAGTTTTTATTTATTGAATTATTTAGTTTCCATTTCCTACATTAGAAAAATATAAGAGTAAGAACATGTTCTCAGAATGCATTAGTGCTCATCTCTTTCCAGGTTTACATTTTCCTTCGTTTTTATTGCGCGAGTTATGGTATAGCACGTGGATTCACGTCACATAGCAACGATTGCGAAGGTCAGACCTTTAAGAGCTAGCACAAAAAATTAAGCTCGATTCACGTGGCGAAAAATTAGAGACCTTATTCATATTTCTTTGATGTACGTAAAGTTATTTAGAAAGGAACATTTCGGTTCACGTAGGATTTCAGCAGGGTGTGCATACTGGGTACGCCACAAATCATATTAAAAGTTTGATAATGCATATTAGTGTACGTAATTACGACCATATTTGTAAAAAGTCTTTGTTAAGGACTCGTAAATGGATCAGTTCAAAAAAACACCAATCCTTCATTGTCTTCTCTTTACCTAGTTTAAGATGAAACGCACGTACAAATCAATTTTCGAATTCGTTTCAAGAGTTTAGTTTATCCTTTCATAAAACAAGTCAAACAATCAACACCATTATGCACAACACCATCTTATGACCGACAATGTACCTTTGTATGTTTTTCAATCACAGGAACTCTGGTGGCCTAGTGGTTAGAGCGTCCGCCTTGGATGCGGGAGGTCGCGGGTTCGATCCCCGGCCGAGTCATACCAAAGACTGATAAAAATGGTACTAACAGCTGCGTCGCTTGGCGCTTAGCATTAACAGGTTAGTGTTAGGATTGGTCGGCCTGGTGTCAGGATAATGTGACTGGGTGGGACATCATGCTACATGTCTGCCTCATGATGCCCCAGTGCTAGATATCATTATAAGCTGCCACACTGCAGACATTGTAGCGATATGACTGAAAAATTGTTAAAGCTACGTTAAAAAATCCAAATCACACACACACACACACACACTCAATCACAGGAAAGAAGAACGTTAAGCTTTTGCAAGACTTTTTGAAATTTCGCAAAGAAACAATTCATATTGGCTGAAAAAGAGATCTTTCTAATATTTTGTTCATTGTTTAAAAACTACATTTCCTCATTGATTATGCTTCACTGAGATCATGACGTGGTATGATCTGTTGGATCTTGCGATGAACAGTAGAGAAAACTATTTAGCAATAACATGCACAAGAGATTATAAGAATGGGGTTCTCGAACCAGGATGATTTCTAATTGCTGTCCTTAACGCACGCACACACACAGAGAGAGAGAGAGAGAGAGAGAGAGAGAGAGAGAGAGAGAGAGAGAGAGAGAGAGAGAGAGAGAGAGAGAGATTTTATGTGATACGGAAATGGATACGTATGTCTGCTCACACATCTCATTATATAGAAAAACTTATATTTAGGATAAATTGATTTTTATATGAGCGAAGATTGTAGTGTGATTTCATGAAAAGAACATCATAAGATATAATGATTAAAACAGATTATGAGTTTTTTGTCGTGTTTTCAAATGACAAAATACAAGGATCATGCAGATTTACCTATTTGCTTGAGGGTAAAATAATAAGTAAATAATAATAATAATAATAATAATAATAATAATAACAAGGAAAGCAAAAATGAGCCTCACAGAACGAATATAATGTTGGCGCGAAAGAGGAGTTAAATATTTAGGTCAAGTTTAATGGTGATGTTGGTTCTTCTTGCATGTCTTGAATACTTGAATCAAATCTTGATTTTTGAACTAACCTTTTCAAAGTCTCATTTGTGTAGGATCTATACTAAATTATCAACATAAGCTGATTGGATTATAATTGTACTGCCGAGTGTTATATGTTTTTGTGTGAATGCATGAGATGAAATAATCAGACAAATTTCGGTCTGTAGACTGACAGTTACAAACATTTTCGGATGGACAAATATGATGCATGCAGAAATGTAAATGCCACGTATTAAATCTTTAACCGTATTTCTTGTCATGCCCCACGACGGCAGTTATTTTGTCTATTCGTCCGTAAATCCGTTTTTCAAACACTGATTAAAAAAATTTGTATAGGTTTTTTTCAGGAATTATGACACAGGTTCTCCATGAATAGATTTCAAATTCTTATTTAGACCCTAATCAGAATTCTACTTCGAATACAAATGAAAACATCACTGACAGATGATGCTGAGCGATCGCCTGCATCAATTATTTGAGCTTGGTTTGGTTTGTTTTGTGGCAGTTATTATTTTCTATTCGTCCGTACATCCTTTTTTCACACTTTGGTAAATTTTTTATATAGGTCATTTCAGGCATTGTGACATGCATCATCATTTAGTGCAATTTTTAAATTCTCAAGAAATATTATAGCTTGAAAACAATGACTTTTATCATATATTTAAAACAGACTAGAAAAACAAGTTGTGGTTCTCAGAGCAACATATGTAATTCTGAACAAAGAGAAGTTTCTGCAATATTGGACCCAAATAGTTGTGTCATCGAGGAATCATACGTGGGGCAGAGTAACGGACTGATCGAACATCAAACTGAAAAGGTGTCTTTCATTGACGAATCCCAGTCTGAACTGTCATTCCTTGTGCAGCCCTGTTTTATTAATCAGGACAGCTCCGCCCCGAAAAAAATCTCTATCGGATTGTGTGGGTACTATTTCAATCCGGTAGCCGATAACCATCCCTTGATGCAATGTATCTGGTTCTATCGTCTATGGGTCACAAGATTTCGGTATTCTCCTTGCTAAGTAACGGAAGCATCCCCGAATCTGACAAAACGTTCAGTGGTACAGTAGAAGTATTGCCGCATGCCGGTCATTATTGAGACCTTGCTGGTATTGTTGTAGAGGATCTCAGGCAGCTACCATCGCTCTACAAACTGCGGAAGAAGGAGATTGTGAGTGTCAATCAATCAATCAATCAGTGTCTCTCCCTCTCAGTCGTCATGATAATAAACGATTTTATTCTCTATTACCATTATTACTACGAGAATTATCCAATGCAGAATCAAACGGAGAAGTTTTTGTCCAGCTATACGAAAACTGCTGCAACCAATTCTCCGACAATAACTCCTAATATATATACTCAGTCGTTTATGACTGACATGGATAAAATGACCGCGAGTGATGGAAAAATATAATGACGTTAAGAAGGACGGTGACAAAATAAACTTCAAGGTCTCCAAATTGAGCTAACTGTCATATGCCTGTTATCTTAATGTCAAATTTTAAAAGAATCTGATTATTTTTTTAATCTATTGGAGAGCAAGAAATTTATAAGTTTACCGTTTCTATTTATTCATTGTCTACGTTACCATTCATGTAAAGCCCCACATGTCTTGTCACGTAACTAGCTTACGCACTTCAAGGATGGCTGATATTATGGTAGCATCAAACAAATGCATACCATTGTGTCGTTGAAGAGACTTCCATATTTTATCTCCATGTTTCTCCCTCGTTATTTCCAGTGGTTTCATGAATGCATGATTTCATGTTGAAAAATGCATAAGGGAATGATACTAGTGAAGAACACATTTATGCTGTCGAGTTCGAGATTACGTTTTGCCCCACAATGTGCATAAACGTCTGAACATTTTTCCTAGCTCTGTTTTTTATGTGTTTATAGAAATGTTCAATAAAGTAATATATGGCACGCAATTGTCGCTCCTTTGGCAAACGTTCTTAATGAATCGGTGTCTCCATTCTCTAATGAGTTTAATAATATATACACGTTAATGGTAATGGTGCTTTACCTTCAGAAATGGTGGCTGCAAAAAGTTAACACAGGAATACATTCAAAAAGTTCTTTGAACGTCATATGAAATAAGGCATATGAAATTTTAATTAACTTCGGATATGGCAGCAAATGGCATTCGTTCTGAAGGGCAATAATCAAGCAAAATCTTATAAAGACACACGTGTGTTTAAGCCATCTGTATTTCAGTTAGTTTTTAAAATTTTCTTTTCATTATATGCTATTTAAATCAACATTGTATGTTGGACTTAACCTTGTACAAAATTAAATTTATTTTCAACTTGACCTGAATTATTGATTTTCTTCAGTTCTGTTTAATATTAGAAGTATAATTAATATAATTGTTTATTTGGATTTGGGTCTTGTTTATTGGCATTCTCCTGGCGTACCTGACATAGCCCCGGTTTTATTTTATAATTTTAGTAACTGACCTTCAAATTATAAGTAACATTTTATCTTGTAAACATTCCAGATAGAAATTTTCCATTCGGTAATAGGTTTTATTAGAAAATGCTAATTGTGACATGAGGTTAAAATCCCTACTCTTGTCCACAGGTTTCAATTGTAGTTAGACGTTCACTTCGAAGTTCTAAACCCCAAATTACCCTCGATTTTGAAATATTGATCATTGTTTTCCTAAACTATATATTTTAGATAGCTACGGTTTCAAGCATCTAACTTCAGTATACGATATATAACTTGGTGTGGATTTTGTTGCGTTGCTCTTAGAGGAAGATGTATCCCCATGTAAGGGTCATTACATAGGAACGTATGAACAATATAACCTTTCATTAAGTGAACATAAATAATAACTGTATAAGTATTGAAAAAATTCATCAGATTTGTACAATTTGAAGATTATACATCCATCGAATGGGTATAGAGTAAAGTAAATACTTCTGAGCATGACACACATACTGAAATCACACAGGTCGTAAATCTCTACATATCAAATGGTTTCGCATTCTGTTCGATAACTTTATTAATTTCGATCACAGTACTGCTATTGTGATTAATACAATTGTATAACAATTTTTTTTTCTTCATTATTTATTAAGAAACGGAAGTGATAATCAGGTCATTTTACGTCCAGTTTCGTCTAAGCTCATGTTGATACTATTTACCTAAAGGATCAAGTTATCTCGAGCTGCGCAGTAAGTATTAATTTAGCCGAAATGGATTACTTTCGAGACCAATACATGTACTGAGAATCAGAGATAATGACCTAATCGTACACACTAAATTTGTAAATAAAACGCTCATGAATGTACCCCAAGACTCAGAACATGTACAATGGAGTGGTACATCCTGATATACCTATGTTAAGAAACCTATTCATGCTCTTAATGTCCTTGATACTAAATAACACGCGACACTTGATGTATGCATTATTATTGCCATAAGCCAAAAGGAACAAGGTTCACGTGCTAATTGATGCAGGATGTGTCAAGACATCAAGGAAATTTCCTGTAAGACATTTGTAGTGCTGCTCGTCAACTTAATACACTGTCCAAGCTAAAGGCCAACATTGTTTCCTGCTGCCATGCAGTTTTTAGACTTGCAGACCGAGAATTGTTTTCCTTTATGAAAGCAAAAGAAAGGGTGATTTTGTATATAATCAACTAATGGGAATACCATAGAAACAGAATTATAAAATACAAAAGATATTCCAGAGTCATATTTATTGCTAGAAAATAGTGAATGGATTGAGTGTTCTTTGATGTTTTACTTGTTCACACTTAACCTTCAGAATATCTTGATTTAATGCCTCGTAGCAATTGATAATCCAACTCATCAAATTATATGTCTATTCTTCCCTCCGGCTGTTTCACCTGTGGGCAGGTAAAATGTATTAGAACAAAGCCATGTCTCGCCGCATTCATTGTTCTGTTAGGACACTGCCCTTCCTGAACATACTTACCTTGTTCAGTTACAGCAGGTCAGTTTGGGTGAACAAAAGACTCCATGTAGTTTGTTTGAACAATCGTATTGTCTTTAGTTACGCAGGCGCAATGGTTTTAGGATCTGGTCCAGACCATAGGCCAGAGAAGGGACACGAATCAAGTTAAGTATCCGATGCGTTCTTAATATTTGATTGCAATACTTAACAGTTACATATAAGAATGGCTTATAAACCCTATAGCATGCGATACATTTCAAGTGTATTTATAACATTTTGCATTTACAACTTTAGCACACTATAATTGTTGAGAATGTATGTATCATCATGATACTGTCACTGACCGTATGTACGTGTCCGCATGCCCCTGTCCTGTCCTGAATCGAGTTAGAGGCACAAGTTTTAACAACTGATTAGAGTCATTTTCCTTATAATTAGTCGTACAAACCCAAACACAAGACCGCGTACAAGAGTAGGCACTATGCATACAATGTTAAGACTGCCATACAAGAGACAAAGAAAAAAAAAAAAAAAATTACGAAAAAAACGAAATATTTAAACAACACTTAGAAACAAAATGGAAACAGAATAACAATTTTTAACATCTTAAAACCAGTTTTAAGACTCCACCAGTTCCTTTCTCACTATAGCTGTTTCCTCATCAAACATAAAAGTAGTAGTTCAAAAATGTTTACTATCAAGACGATGTTAGCAATGTGATTTCAATCATGACTGAGTAATTACAACAATGCATTATTTATTTTCACATCTGGACACATACACGAATATTCTTTTCTAAACGGAAAGCAGTGCAAATATATGGGCTTATAAAAAGCGGAAAGGACAAAAAGGGATGATAAGGATATCTTTAACTCTCTCGTTCGTTTACCTTTTTCTTTACCTTTTTCTTCATTTACTGAATCGTATGTGTGATATATATAGGTTTGCAAGGTAAATTTATTTGCAATTAGCCAAAAGGCAATTTTATAAACCAGAAACACAAATATCGTATGTATGTATGTATGTATGTATGTATGTATGTATGTATGTATGTATGTATATGGGGATAACGGCGCCTCAACACAGTCCTGGATATACAGTTACAAGCTAAAGTACATATCAAAATAGATAAAGGCAGAAACCTTGCCAAAATTACAATGAAATAAAAAATTCCAGCCCAAAGAATAAATATGCGCCATGAAAAAAATGAGGAAAGATAATGATATCGGAAACAATTTCAAAACATCATACTAGATATATATACTCTAACAAAATCTATAAAATTATTAAATTTCAATGTAAGAATTTTTCCAAATTTTTGCCAAAATTACAATGAAATAAAAAATTCCAGCCCAAAGAATAAATATGCGCCATGAAACAAATGAGGAAAGATAATGATATCGGAAACAATTTCAAAACATCATACTAGATATATATACTCTAACAAAATGTATAAAATTATTAAATTTCAATGTAAGAATTTTTCTGTGAGCCATACACATTAAAGGGTCGCAGACCGAAGATGGAAGATCATCACGGTCGCATCACACTGCAAAAAGTTGCTATGCCGCATGTTGCGGGGACCAGTCCATTCGATTGGACAGCATGACTGTCAAGCCGCTTGTCTTGCCTGCAATCCCGGCCTCGCAAACTTTGCTGGTCATCGTTTGACAATCAAGTCAAGTTGATACGTTCAATGTTTGTGATTTATCTGTGGGGCAATACGCCAATAGCCGATACTACATCTTTCCCTCCATTTGACATATTAAATACGGATATAACGGGTCTACTGGAAGAGGTCATTCCCTCCGCCTAGTGAGTGTGGTGTAAACCTTGATCAGTTCATTCATCCGACCCTAATATGTGGAGAACGGAGTTTAACTTCCAAGCGGCAATAAAAGAAATCTATTTCGGAAACAATTTATCTCAGAGAACCAAATTCTCGGATTCGTTTACTACCCGCTGGTGTCGTATTCACTTGAACTCCTATCAGATTGATAGATCCTGAGTTTCGAGAAGAATGCTGCTACTGCGAGAACGGTCACGCCGCTGACTGTTGTTTTCAAACGACTTCTACGCTGATTCTAAATTTAGTAGCAACACCGTCTTTGCTTGATCTTGCGTCTGATGAAAAATGATCATGCACAGGTACTGATTTGTCGCATTGCGAAGGTGTTTAACAGAGCAGGGCACCACACCGTGACCAATGCATTTCGTCGTGTAACTATGATCCGGTGAAACGAGATGTCTATTTGCGTTCTCTTCTCTAGCACCATTCCACATTCTTTACCTCTATGATCATTATCTATCAGCTTTATATTCCTGTTCGGCAGTCTCAATGAAGAAATATCGATGCAGCCCGCTCAAGAAATACATCTTCAGTTCACATTGTCTCCGGTTCTGGATTATATTCACGTTTGTCTTAGTCTCAAAAGAATGAAGATCATTGGAAAATATAGAAGAGGTATAACCGCCATCGGCAACAACCTTTTCGTCAACAGTCGACCTCTTGGCGGTAACACAAGCCCGATAATTCAAGAAACAAATCAGGCAATCACTTTCTACCCCGTCTTGAGAACAATGTACCTGTAGGTGCCTAACTTGTTCACTTGCCTCAGGTTGCGGTCGACCTTATTTGAACAAATAAATGGATGATTCAGGTTGTATGGGGATCTTCGAAATTCGTCTCCGCTGGCCTCAAACTTTTTTTTTTATAACAGATGTTCGCTCAGATCCCGAGAAGACGTTGATTTTGGAAAAGAAAATGCCACCATGCGGAGGTTGGGATATCTCACTAAACCGAAAGTTTACGGTAGAGAGACAGTATTGTAGGCACATATTTCAGCAAAGAGGGACGTATGGTCTTATCTCAATCTACGTCGAATCCATTCCAAGTCCATTGCACGAATTGTTGATTTCACAGAGCCGATTTACAACTGTGAGTTGATTAATGCCAGGCAATGCTTGCAGCTCCTCGGTCTACTAAATGCTGGAATATATATGCTCCATCTTTTCCGCCTTTCCATATGCAAAATAAATCGGAATGAAAACATCCGAATGATTGCTTATAAAAAAGAGTCAGTGATTATCACATAACGAGTGTAAAGATTCATCGTACGAATTTATCAAACATTGGCAAGGATAATTCGCCATAGTGCCATTATTGTCATTTAACTAACTTTTCGAAGGTTCTGATCCTATTTTCAGTTCCCTAACCGAGCAGTCCAAACAGTGTCACATTCAACCCTTTTGGGAACGAGTTAGTTGACGAGAAGGAAGCAGAGAGACAGGGGTACATAAACCAGCGACGGTATCGGGGGTCGAGTTTGGCTGGATACAGCTTGTATCAGAGAGTATTCTCTAACTGGTATTTCATACAAATATTTAGATTATCCACAACTATGGATGATGTTCATTGAACTCAGGCACATTAAGAATATTTAAAACCTATGCAAATATGAATGGATTATTAGAATAAAAAAGTTATAAATTCATACTGCGTAATTTGAGGGCTGAAAAGTTTGTTCTCGAACATCAGGAGAGTATCAAATGACAGAGAGACGCGTGACGTGATATGTAGGATACATCTACATTGAATAATTGCTTCATGTTAGATTAAACATTATTACGGTGATATTTCAAACCGATAAATACACGAATTGTTTTTGGAAAAATAAACATTCGAATTGAGTAAATATGCATCGAAATGGAAAAAAGAAGCAAACAAACCAAACTCACATATTTTAATGTTTATCACTGAAAGGTCCTAACATTAATTGGAGGAAAAATTTAATAGTATGGTTATAGTACTCGTCTATTTGATGTGGTGTTTATATATCAAAAGCTTATAGTAGGCTATAGTAGTGGTCATCACCTCTTCACGCAAGCACTAGTATGTTTCCTTTTTCCTACCTGGCCAATTTTATCACTAGTGTCCACGTCTATTTTAAACATTCGGTCTGGGCAAGTTACGTCCCAACACGATTGTATTTGACGTTAAATCAGACTGGCAGACGGCAGACCCAAGGAAAGTATATGACTACTATCACTTGATACAGTAAGTTGTATAATTATGATATGAATAACGTAAATATTATCTGGGCATACTAAACTGTCACTAATAACAGACACTGAGAGGTACCTTATATGGCAATTAACTACGTTTTAACAGCTGTGGATTTCCTCCTTATTTGAAAACAACCAGAAATATTTCAAATTAAACAGAGGAATGTGTAGTGATATAAAGCGATGGTGTTATTGTTTCATGCAGCTTATCATCATACCGTTTTCTTTGAACATTTATTTAGTGATTCATGCATACACTATGTGGAACCAAATTAAATAAAG
>JAECUM010027466.1:22500-37569 GCA_016617855.1 Megalonaias nervosa
AAAATTGATTCTGCAGGTCCTTGCGGCACGAATGACTACTTTTAAAATAAACAAGATTTATATTTTAAACTAAGATGTAAAACGAAACCCTGGATAAAGGTCACGAGGTTATTGTTCTAGAAGAATCTTAGTTATAATTAGAAGGTCCATTACCAAAATCACAATAAAGCATGTGACTATCATCACGTAGTCTAGCTATAACATATATAATGTCATTGACTCTACTTAAGATAGTGATACTCACTCAATCAAGAAGTTGTTTACAAAGTTGTCAAGTTGTCACTGATTTTGGACAAGGTCAGCATACTAGATAAAATGTTGTGTTACCTACAACATAGAATGAAACAACAAAAATAAAAAACCTAACAAACAATGCAAATTAAATATACATAGCACATATATGAGTCGTTTTAAACCTGAACACAGATTATACATTATGATCTGCACGTTATATTCCACAAGACGAAAAAAAAAAAAAAAAAAAAAAGAAGAAGAAGAAATACATATTTCTGCTATGGAACATTCTGCAGTCTTGAGATGAAACGAAAAACAAAAAGAAAATATGCCTTGTAAAGTATAAGGTTAAACAAAAAGAGACACCTGTCTCTTTCCTGTATATACACGATTCGCATGGTCAGATGTATTATGGCAGGGCTCTTTGAGTGTGTATATTTGTTAATTTTGTCGTATCTGCTGCGTATTAAACTAAAATAATAGAGGATATGTCTGTAATGAAATTGAATAAATGGCAACTGCTGCAAGAAGAATGACATGACGAATTCATCTGGAAGATACCGAAGATGACCTAATATGAGAGTACGTATATTTTTTTGTTAGAAATTATTCAATCGCATTGTTGGAGTGACGGTATTACATAAAATTCTACCTGGAGGCATTACGCTTCTAAAGGTGTTTGTATGACGTATTAATCGCTTTAAACCTAGGATATTATACTAAAAAATCAAAGGAAGCAAATAGGAAATCCATTTCTATGATTAATATTCGTTTTATTTTCTGCTTGAATTTTAATATTAACATTTGGTTTGAAATTAGTATTATAATAATGAACTTAAATGTAAATCAAATACGTGGAATATTATCGAAATACTAGTATCGTATGTAACGTGCGTATCAATTCCCTCTCGACACATTGCATATCTTGTTCATTCATCAGTTTCGCATCAGACCATTTACTTTCCTCTAGACCTACCGCAATCTGAGACTGAGAGAAGAGCTGAAAAGGTATTCTACAGCCGCATCGTTGATTGTTATGTAAGTATCAATAATTTGCCGTTCAGAAGCTTTTCAATTCACATTTTTTATTGTATTAGGTAAATGAATATGTATTGTTTATTTCATTATCTTTTAAGAGTGTACTTATTACGTTGTTGTAAAAGTTTCCTCAGTGTGTTAAACAGCTTTGGTGAAACATTTTCAATCATGTTGAACTTTGAGTTTTGTCTTCAAGTGTTTTTATTAAGTCACCCCCAACTCCGAGTGAGGTGCATTGTCCTGCTGGACTGTACATGGGATGGCTGGAAATCCTTACACGTAGCATGCCCCCAATACTCCTTCTTCGAGGAAAACAACAGTGTGTTTTGACCTACTATTCTTGAGGATGTCTTTGTCCCATCTGTATCGAAAATACCACTACCATTTGAGCAAGAGGAATTTCCAAGGGAAAATTAAAAACTCCAAAGATTTCTATAATATTTCTTAGATTAACGATGATGAGTTAGGTCCTTAAACATATTTGAAATGTATTAATTGTATTTAACCTAAATTTGTATAGTTTTAAGTAATATATAGATTACTTAATCTTTCTAGGATAAAATTACAAACAATGGATGAATGAATTCCCATGTAGCAGAGAAAACCCATTTAACGCTATAAATGTTAATAATTCATAAACCTTGTTCAAGGTGTTTATATACGACATTAGTACATAATTTTGTCAAGACATAAATCTACTTCAACCATTTTTTGCGATGTAAGATAGGCACATACTTGTCATGCAGGTAATTTAATAATTTATTATCCCATCGCGTAATTATCTCGTTTGAGGCTTATCTTTTATGTACATCTCGTAATTATCTCTATTAAGGCCGATTGTTTATGCACATTTCGTGGTAACAAAGACACAGCTCATATCTTTTATGGCGTTTGAATTAAAAATAAGAATTTATATGTACATTCCAAACTGCTGTTTTGTTTATTGTTTTATCATTCAACTGTCCGACTATTACTTTCCAGATAAACACTTATCGTCAGAAACTTGTTTTTGTATTTGAAAAACAGTTGAATAGATATGAAGCAGAACAAGACAATGTTAGAAGCAGGTTTGCAACATCATTAAATATAAGTGGCGTAAGTATTTTCCATGGTTTAGTTTAGCGAAGATCGAAACTACCAGATGTAAATGAAATGAAAATTTCTAGACTTCCCTTTCTTTATAGTTAGTTACTTACATTTAGATAATACAATGAACCTTACTAGACTGCCCCTCGTTTATATTTACTTACAGATAGATACAACAAACAGAGTACAAAGTATTTCGCACTAACAGAAAGACAGCTACAGAAAACTGCGTACTACGACAGTTCATTTCTGCAGTATTCTGTTAATGTAGCTGCAAACTCATGGATGTTATATGAAAACGCACGGTCCATATGATTGCAATAGTACGTGTCTGTTTCGTGGTTAGCGGACTTTAAATAAGCAGGATGGAGACCAACCCTTTGACCAAAGCTTTATCTAAAGAATCTGGATACGATGAAATCTTGAAATCTTAATCGATCAGATGAAGCCATTTTGTATTAAGATTCATGTGATAAATAGTATGAGATGCAGCACAAATGTATTTTAAATTTCATAGAATAAATCCTATCTGTTGCAGAATTTTAAAAGCTTATGAAATGCAAGGATGGTACAAAGTAGTTGACTGATATAGGCCTAAATGGGCAAGCAAATATCAAAATTCGGTAACTATTAAAGTCACTGTCTCCAAATCGGTTAGAGACGCCATTTGGACAGCAATGACACCATTCCCATAACGTCTAATTATAAAACAAATCACACCTGAACCGCATTGATATGTTGGTTGATACAAATTTGCTCGGTGCATGATGGGTAAATGTCTGGAATATGTAAATTTTGTTCAAATGGGGTGGTTAGCAGTTTGAGGTCTGACTTCCACGGGAACTGTGTAGCTGTGGTCAGCCAAAATGTTTGACTTTTATTAGTCTTTTTTCAAAAATAAAAACAAGCCGAATCAATCTGAAGACAAAATTCAAAACGTGTAGCATACCACAAATGCGAAGAATAAAAACAGACACTATAGGGTTTACAAATTAAGAAATGTTTCGTGTCAAGTAATGTCGTCGGCATGGAATATAAAATGATAGAGGCATTAATAACCAGGTTGCTCTTCTAACTGATCGATGCATTTTATTTGCGAATATGAATATATTCCTCTAAGCCAGACGAACATGTAATCATTACCCTTTTATTTAATGCTATGTCTATCTCATATTCAACAGGGAGTACTTGTCTAAAACATGACCATATCATAAAAACGTACTTTACAATTCTTGTTTTTTATGTTAGCTTACAAGATTCAGAAAAAAGTCAGAAAAACACAATTAGAATCGATCCTTTAATGATTTATAAACATCAATTAAATTTTTGGCACGTTAGATATAAATATATTTTCTTTGTCCTTATGTGCTTTTCAAATCATTGTTTGAGGACTCAGATTGTAATATCTGTCCATATTTTATGACTGTCTGAATGTTACTTAATTATGGCCCGGATGAAACATGAGCCTGAGGCCATCAGGAAGTGAAACAAGAAATAATTATATCCAGGACATTTATTCCCTTTAACTGCGGGTATTTTCTTTTCCGTAATTTTACTATTATTCATCCCCTACCCCTAACTTATATGTCTATTTGCCATGTTGAGAAGGAATTTATCTTATGCAATGGGGTTATTATATTTTTTTTATTTGTCAGATTTAATGACTTCCGGTTTAGTGATTTTGTGCTTTCTAACACACACACACAGATATATATATATATATATATATATATATATATATGCTAACATATGTAACCAACATATATATATATATATATATATATATATATATATATATATATATATATATATGGTGGGGTGGGGGTGGGGAGGGTGTGAAGTCCTATTCATTTATTGACATGAATAATACATGAATTCGAGTTTCATTGACGTTAATTCCTTTGCGAAATAGCTCATACAGTTGTTTTAGAAATCAGTTACATTTTCCAGGAAGGAAAGCCTGTCTTTTCTTGGTGCGACAAGTCAAACTTAGAGATGAACTGCGTTGCGTTCGTAGATTAACAGATAAATAAAATGTTGTTTGACAAAGAAAGAAAATTACTCTGATTTTGACAATTGTAAAACAAGCAAAAGGAGCCACTGCAAAATAATAAAACTACAAACACTAAAAAACTAATAATATAAAAATTAAAAGATAAAAATACTGAATATATACGTCATTTGTCATTAATTTCGCAATTTCTTCCAACAGCTGCCTGAGGATTATCATAATCGTCCTTGGGGATTTATTGATCTTACAACTGAATGCTCTGTGAGTACAATGCCTTAATGAGTTGTCTTCTCGTGCAATATAAGCACATGAAAAGCTATGGAAAGCACATTCCTGAGTTTCAAAAGAAAGACCAAGTTTCAACTCGTGGCTGTAATTGAAGTGACTTTAAGCTTCGGATGTGAACCAACTCCTCTAGCTCTAGTTTTACAATGAACAGCATGAGAGGGACTGGTCTTGCTTACAGTGAACAGTATGAGAGGGATTGGTCCTGTTTACAATAAACAGTATGAGAGGGACTGGTCTTGTTTACAATGAACAGTATGAGAGGGATTGGTCCTGTTTACAATGAACAGTATGAGAGTGATTGGTCCTGTTTACAATGAACAGTAGGAGAGGGATTGGTCCTGTTTACAATGCACCATGTGAGAGGGATTGGTCCTGTTTACAATAAACAGCATGAGAGGGATTTGTCCTGTTTACAGTGAACCGTATAAGAGGGATTGTTCCAATTTACAACGAACAGTATGAGAGGGATTGATCCTATTTACATTGAACATTATAAGAAGGATTGGTCATGTTTTGGACAAAATTCGGCTCAAATGACCCTCAGTTTAGTTTTTAAAAAATATATTCGAGTTGATAACATGACCTGAGATGTTTAGTGATCGATGTGTAATTACCTTTTCTTGCGTGATTTGAAAGAGAGAAGATATTTGTTTACAAGTGAGTCTGTGAATGCTGCATGCAGTTCCCACGCTGACGGCTTTGTAATCAATAAAATTGTTGCCATTATATCCACTGAAATTAGATTTCCATCTTCATACTTATTTATATAAATCGTAGAATATATCTATAATATAATAGAGCTCTCTCTCTCTCTCTCTCTCTCTCTCTCTCTCTCTCTCTCTCTCTCTCTATATATATATATATATATATATATATATATATATATATATATATATATATATATGTGTGTGTGTGTGTGTGTGTGTGTGTGTGTGTGTGATATTTACAATCAAACAGATTCATTTCTTACATTTCACTTTCATAATGTTCACGCTTACATTAAGTGTAGCACTTGTATTCAATTTCTCGGCTATCTTATTTTTGTCAATGCAATAAATCTCTAATTTTTCATCAGAGAAATAACCATACACAGTTCTGTCTCCTGAATGCCACACGCACTTGGAAGCATCCTTTATCATTTCACTTCGCCATGCAGCATGCATAGCTAACTTTATAAAAAAGGACACCTTGAATGAGTCCAAAAAGCTTAAAGATCAGAAGGCTGCAGAGCAGGCCAATTAATACTAACCGTGGAGGGGCACAACATTAGTCATACTTCTTGCCCGTAGGGATACAGCGTGATTGAGAGGAGTGTAAAGTTTGTGGAGATTTGGTTGAAGATGCTGTAGAGAAAGATACCATAAAGGATGAACCAGATTAAATACTTGACACCAGAGGTGCAGACAATGACAGTTATTGTAAAGAGGAGGAGGAGAGCCAGGTGAGAGTTTTGTCTTTTGCAGAATATGATGAATATTGTATGGCTTCAAAAACTGCCCTTAATTAATTATTAGGCATATAGAGTGATTTCGAAATGATGAAGAAGGTACGAATTATGACTGCAATGCTATACACTGTGACTTAAATTGACAAAGGTTGTTTAATTAAAGGAAATATGTGCTTCAATGAGATTCACTATATCCAATCACATGGAACATACATTTTTGTCCATGTGCATCTTCAACAAATTTGCAATATAAATCCAAGCCTGTGCAAGATGTGGACGCTGTACAAGATGGAACGTCTTAGAGCATTAGAATCGGACAGTGAATAAGGCAAGGATAGGACCATGGAAGCATCAAAATATCTAATGCTACATTTGCTCTTGTTACAGGACAGATTTCCGCTTCATTCCCAATAATAACAATAATAGTCTTATATAAGGGGTGTTCTGGCCCAAAACCCTATTTTGTATTGGAAGACATCATAATTTTTACCCCCCTTCATAATCCCCTCAAGTTAGTCTAAACAACTACGAAAACAACTTTGTTGAGGCAACAGCGTCTATTTCATAATCGTTTTCTCGTTGAGGACATGTTTACTCGCCGTCGTCAAACAAAATAGGGTTTGATCCAGAAACACCCCTTATATAAGACTACTCATATATTTCAGACAAAATTGTACTATGAAATTGCTAGCAATTTTTATATCTGATATTCACACAAATTGCTATACCTAACTTTCACACAAAATTCCAGTCCGCTGTTAATAACCCGCGGTGATTTGCAGGTCAAACATCTTATTAATAAAATGTATGCGTTATTAATAACTCACTGAGCTTTTGAAAAATAATCAATAATTACATATATCACAACAGACGCTCTAAAGAGATTAGTGTCTGGTTGGTATAGTTATATATCTAAATTTCATCTGTATATCTTTTAGAGTCCGGTAGCCGTGTGGTTAAGGCGTACAGACAAACGATCGACTAGTGAAAACGACATGTGTTCGAGACCAGAAAAATATGATAGACATAATTTTCGTACTAACAAAATTATCAGATGCTACAAATTTATTTCGACGTTCAGCGTTATTAACAATTTCTATACTGACTCTTTTTCTTAAACTTTCCATGGTCTTTCCGAAGACGCTATTGTTCATGAGCTTGAAGAAGTTTTTCTCCAATTCTGTTGTTGCAGCTGCTCTTCGTCTAGTATTAGAGTCGATATAATGTTTCATCCAGCACGATTGACTAAACTTTAACACACGATGATCTTTTCTTTTTACCAGACCATGATTAAGTGCCTGTTTCAGATTTTTATAGTGCAAAATATATATCTGTTTGTCAAGAAGATTTGGTAATAGTTGTTGAACAACAGATTTACCACTAGAGCTTGCATTAGATGAGTAATTAAGTTATTGCACTGATAACAAACTGTAATAGATCAGCATTGACTCAGGACAAAATGGATAATCGTTATGTGCGTCATGTAGTTTCACAGGATAGTCTAGATCAACTTCAACAAAATAACCAATATTATTAGATACAGTTTTATCCGTTTCTTTGAAAAGCTGCTCAGGACTTATCCAATGAATTACGCCATACGGCATCGTTTCAGATATTGCATAGCCATAGAGATTATTGGAGTACAAATAAACTATGAAAAACGACGGCAATGTCTTATCATAGTTGCTCATGTACTTGTTGTTGGCGCTCGCATATGTTTTGTTATGAAGCTTATTCCTCCTATGATTCAACGTTCTATGAAACAAAACATGTCAGGGTTCTGTTAACAACTCCAATATTATTTTACTGTGCTTGAGTAATGTGTCCCAGCTTAATCCCGATGCTGAGTAATACCATGCTGGGTCGAGTTTGTAGTTATCAGCGCTGACATCTCTGAAATTTTCAAATATATCCGCGAGCAACAACACATCTGTTATCAAATAGAGGTCATGATAATCTCCAAATCTTTTACAGTCGAAATCATTCCAAATTTGCTGAGCGTATGCATAGTCGTCATTTCAAGATTTATTCGAGAATTAAAACTTTCCCGGTTAGGTAAACTTGTAAAGATATTCATATGGAAAGATACCTTTTCTTGTAAATAAATTTGCTTTGTCCCAAAATGATCAGTCAAATTATCAAACTTTCCAAATCCTTTCACGAGTTCGTCTAACGATGCCGTCATAAACTGGAGACCATCAATAAATCTCAACTTGCCGAGTGTCAGACACATGTACTTTTCCGTATTGTTTGGAATGCATTTTATTTTATCGTTGTTATTGATTTTTAGGCGGTTAATTACATCTTTGTTGCTGATTGCTTCTACGATAGTATGAGAGACATAACCACGGAAATTATCTGCGACAACAGGAACGAAATCTGGTGCGGTATATTTAAGATTGCGTACTTACCTATAATATGACAGTGATCTTTTACTCGACCTTGAGTCGTAAACACCTGCTCGCAAATATGACATTTTTTTGCCAAAGCAAATTCTGTATCTTGTTTTATTGTAAGCGGTTTCATTTTCGTTATCCTGTCCAGCAACATCATGATGACATCAACCTCGCTGATGAGATTTTTCAACAACCGCAGAGCTGGACTTTCTCCACGATAAAGTTTAACAGGTTTTGATAAACGTTTATCAACAGCACATACAATTTTGTATGCGACCACACAAGGAACATTTTCTTGTACATTTCTGGTTGAAGATTTATCAGGGTTATTTTTTGCTCCTTGCACAGGAAGTAGAATCGACTCGAAATAGTGGTATATTATAAACAGAACTTTCATCTTGTGTTTGTAATTCGTGAACTGCAATATGTTTTCGTCTTTACCTGGCATAGATATTCGTTGTGCGTTAGAACAATATTCTAGATGACGATCTAATACCAGCTGGGAATTACATCCATGGAAACACTTGAAACAGAAATGTTTCTTTTCGTTGTGCTTGTTATACTGCCCACCAACTAACCCGTTAAAGTTTTTGATCCACACGTAGTGGTTTCTATTATTGTTGTTTGTTTGGATCTTGCAGTGTCTGATGTGGCTCTATCGCTGATATATCTTGGGTAGATCTTTTGTGTATCATCATCGACTCCAAATACATTAATACCACCTGGCAAAAGTAAAATGTGTTGTTTCTCAAATATTTGAATTTGATACTCAGAAACGGGAAATACAATTCCGGAAAAGTTTATATTGTTAGAATGACAAATGTAATTTGATACTCTGTTGGCGTGTTTATCTAGCGAGAACAACGCTGATAATAACGCCCATTAAAAACATTTGCTATCGTTGTTCTTGACATTGATACAACATTTTGAGTTTTTAAGTTTAGTTGGCAGATCGACATATGAGCTACCTCTCAATGGATTATATTTCATAGTATCAAACAAAATTTCTGTTATTTTATCGAATCTCCAATCCGATCTAGATGTTGTGTATTTATAAATCTTTTCTGTATCTCCTGAAATATATCATCTGACAATGACATCAAATTTATTCCAATCAAAACTCTGCGGAATAGCGATGTAATGTAAGGATCAGCAAGTTCTTCGAATTGCTGTTGAGATGATTGCATCTGATCGGCTAGACGATCCGATGATATATTCATCTTTGAAAAACGAACATGAAATTGCACAATGATTTTTAGACCCTTATGCGTTACAAGCTCAGATTTTACGGTTGGCTGAAGTAGATGAAACAGATTTGTTGATGAGAAATTTGTTAGTAAAAGTTGATTATCAAATCTCCAGCTATTGTCAAATCCAGCAAATTGCTGTTGCAATTTTTTGGGGCTGATATTTTGTCACGAACAAACTTTGTTTTGCGATATCTGCAAGTTTCAACATCATATAATATTGTGGTTGATATTTCTCTAATAGTACGATACGAAATTGCTAATTAGAGATTTGAAAAACGTCATAGTATAACATGGTAAAATTATACCAACAACCCATTATCATCAATAGTCTTGCAAGGTGCCAGGAAATATTCTGATGTCATCCAAAATATAACCTGTTCGCTGGCAATGAACTTGGAGTTATTATTAATCTTAAAACTAAAGCTTCGTTCAGGATTATAACACCAGCTGGTTACAAGATAAAAGTAAAGCCCAACGATGATGCAAAGTACACTGACATGTGTTTACATGAATTTATCTGGACACTGTTCAATGATGACTTTCCAGCTGGAATGCAAGTGTATCATGTCAATGATCAGGTCACTGACAATAACATTTCAAATTTGTCTTTGAGAGAGAAGTTTAAACCACATCCGATTTATGATCTTTACGAGGGTAGCAGAGGAGGTGTTGTCAGAAACATAAAACAAGAAATACTATTGGTAGTGATGGTAATACAGATTATTTGATGGTCATCGGTAGAGGTACACAAACTAATCAAACTTTATGTCTATCTTTTCGTTTTGTGTTTGAAGTTTTCCATGGACTCATCCCAAGTGGCTTAGTTATCGGTCATATCAATATCAATAAAGTTGATAATCGTCTTGAGAATTTGGAACTTGTTACTTCGAAAAAAAAAATGCTCGACGTGGTAATGCTGAAAATGTAAACAACTTCAAAAATCCCAGATCCATTATATCAACTAACTCTACAACAGGAGAAGAAACATTATTTGATTAAATCTCATCAGCAGCGAAACATTTTAATGTTTATCCATTGTCAGTAAAATATGCCGCTGATGGCACTACAAAATCCTCTTTCTCAAAAACGAGCGGTGATAGAATCTTCTTTCGATATTCACTTACCGTTTAGTATAGCAGCAACATCACTGTCTGTCAAGCAGCAGTAAACATATTTGTTTAGAGCTTCTATGTCGTATTCGATTTAACTTTTACCTTATTTCCACATGCGATCGACTTCGACGTTGTTAAGCAAAATAAGATTATTTTTTTCTCGTTCTACTTCGAATTGGGCCATCGCATTAACATCACCACGAAACAAGTTTCTTATAGCCTCTTCAAGTTGATATGTGTTTACAACATTAGCTTGAGTAACAAATCGTTCCATGTTATTCAACTATTTAACACAAAATTAGAGTGTTTTGCACTCCATTGCGATCAGTTAGCTGATCAAAGATCAATCTTCAAGCTATCTTTAAGATTTTCTCTGGTCAAGCAACAATGGGCCCATTTCATGACAGTTTCCTTGTCATATCTGACAAAGATCTTTTCATCTTTTCAAGTTCCAATACCTCAGAATATGTTAACAGTACCTTAAAAGCCGAGTAAGGATCATTTACAACGATAAGATTAACATGCTTGAGATCCGTTTTATCATTACTCTTAAAAACGTTAGGCTTGTCAAATAGCTAGTTCATATTTAAGATTTTAGCTGGCACAATACTTCTTACTTCGTCCGGCATTTTTATTACTTCTATTAGAGAAAAGTTTTATGAATAATGTCGCTGATAAAATATGATATGTTTGAACGATTGTCTGATCTTCGAGATGATCTTGATCATATGACTCAAAGTATACCACAGACCGCTAGTGGTCTACTGATTAATAATAGAGCTTTACACCGGATTGCAAAGCACACCGAGTTCGATCTAGAAACATATTTGTTTCCTGTACCTGATGATCAACTTGCCGATGAACAAGGTATTATACCTCAACACGAACAAGTTTATGTTGCAGCGCAATCACGATATGATGTCAAGTATCACCTTGCAAAGAAGATAAAAAAGTTTGATTTTACTGTCACAGAACATCAGATATCTTGGGAAATGCTCAAGCCGTTTATGCGTATTGGACAACTTGGAGTTTACGGTCGTCAAAAACTTGATTTTAGTTTTGTAAAGATTTTAAACTTGTTGACAGATTTAACAAACGATCGAAGACAACATTTAATATCGTTGTGTAGACCAGTTAAATGCAAGTCTATTCCGCTAAAATACGAAACTATCTACAACGATCTAATCGGATCGCTAGCGATCTGATCCAAGATCTTTGATTTCACTGGTTGGAATCTAACTGTTAAAACTATCACCGTTACCGAGCCATTTGACCAAACTTTTATTAAGACGTCTTTTTATCACTCGTTCGATAACAAATATATCTTGTGTTGTTAGTTGAAGTTCCTGTTCGTAGAAACTTCCTATGACATCTTCTTTTGCAAGATCTTTTAGCTTATGTGTTATCGGTATTGTTGTTAAAATTTGTCGATGACAAACACTTCTTCAGACCAGTTCGGGGTAAAACCTTTTTCAAATTGTTTTTTCGTTAATGACATTCTGCCACGATCACCAACGTTAAACTTATGTCTGCGATATAAGAACCGGAGTTTTTATAGCATAGTTCGGTGACATTCCAATTGTTCTGTGTTTAGTGTTATTATAATCTGATATTATTACTGGCAGATCATCAATATATCTGTTGGTGTTTGTTGCTGTAAGCTGCTTGTAGATCTTTTTTTTTATCGTACGATTAACTCGTTCTACAACAACACTCTTTCCTTCGTTACCGGTAACATAATTTTTAATATTGTTTTTGTTTCAGAAACTGCTCGAACCGCTTATTAAAAAACTCTGATCTATGGTCGGTCCAGATTTTATTTGGTTTTCGCTCCATTTTGACAATAATGTCTTTCAGCGCATTTGTTATCTTCGATCCAGTTTTATCAGCAACAGGAACGCTAATCGCGTATTTACTAAAAACCTCAATAATGTTTAACAAGTATCTTTTGTTATCGTTGTACTGTGCAATGTTTTGCATACCTGCGAGATCTATCGCCCAGATATCATCGACTGCGTTTGCGACGACCTTTCGTACGAAAATACTTTTTTAATAGGTTTGTGAAGCTCACCAGCGAGAACGCTCTGCATTCTACTGGTATCTGATGCAAGCTTGCCAGGCATCCAAATGCCGAGTTTATATGTTGCTCCAATCATACCTTGAACAAGCTTTCGATCAACTCGTTCTCGTATTCCGCTAGGTTTCATATCTCGTAGTTCCTCAAGCATAACCCGATCGCAGCCTAGTTTTTCGTCGACGTGATCGCGATAACAAATATCATGACGCATCGAAATTGCATCAACTGCATAGTAAGGTTCTTGTCCCGGTAACGGATTGTCATTTTCATCGAGTTGCTGATCATGTGGATTCCATGGTCCGGTAGATTTGTAATCCTGGCAATGTCCAACCTCCCATTGGTTTTGGTACTTTGCCAATAATTTTATGTATATCCAATTCTGATCCGATGACAGCTCTATGAATGCAACGCTGGCAATAAGCAACTATCTTATTTTCTTCAAGGCACAGATCTTTCTTCACATCATCGCAATTACTTTTCATTTATTTTCAGTCGCTGACAAAAATAACGTTATTGTATCGCCGGAATTAACTTGTTTAAGGAACGTACTCTTTCTCTTACCACAGACATCACATATACTTATTAGCATTTTTCTGTTATTAGCTGTTGTTTCTGTTGTTTCATCGATGTTATTGGTTTTGATTCTGCATTTGAGACAGTATGTTGTCATTTTATACTTGATGTCAGACAAAATTAATGCTGGATCGTTTACGATCCAAGTACCGCTTTACGATCTCTGCTGATACTAGAAAACGGGTTAAATTGTAGAATAAACTTTAAAAAGTTAACTTGTTCACCAGATGACTTTGACATCTGAAAGATAAACATAACACAATAGTAACCATAAGCTGATGTTCCAACTGGCTGAAGCTGATTGGAGTTATAGTTTATTTTTATATATTTTTTAAGATGTACTGTTTGATAACATCACTTGGAGGAAGACCAAACGAATCAAAATAGTTGTTGATGTAAAGAGCTACCCAGTGAGTTCCAGATCCGTCATTAAAATCTTGGATATTAATAACACAGCTTTGATTATCTTTCGGTGATCTATCAGCTAAGCCACCTTTTGAAAATACTCCGATAAATCCGCTGACATCTTTAAGTTTATCAGCAATTTCAAAATTATTTAACGCGGACGATTTCGTCTGTTCTCTGCCACGACTTCCACGAGTCCGTCTTCGCATTGGGTATACCTGCATTCCACGTCCTATCCCTAACAGTTTTGGCAATAAACTTCCTGCTATCCCTGCTAGCAGCGGGCCCATAAACCCGCCCCTGACTGCGTTACGGTTCGTTCTTGTAGTTCTTCTTTTTGGTCATAGGCGTTTTTCGTGCTCGTATTGTCGACATTGTTTATAATCATTGATCAGACAAAATTAGAGTGCTTTGCACGCCACTTCAATTCATTTATAGTAATTATTTTATACCGTCTCCGGATACAGCTTCTTGTCGCTTCTGATATTGCACCTGTCACTGCAGCTATACCTAACGTTCCTAGCACAGATAGTATCTTTGGCATTAATGTTCGTGCTAAAGTAGCTATCGTTGTTCCGATTGATTAGCCAAAGATCGCTTTCGATCTGGCATATGCTGTTATTTGTGCCACCGACAGATCGAGTATAAACGGCTTACCTTTTAACATTTTGTTTATTCTTCGTTGTGTTAGAAGTAATCTTGTTTGAAAGCGATGCGTTTTGAAATCTATTTTTAGTGAAACAACTTTCCGTTTAGCTGTAGCTAATGTTAGATTTTGTATTTGTCCTTGTGACAAATCAATATCGTGGAAAATATATTTCATTATTAATTTTATCAGATAAAATATTTGTTGTCACTAAACCTGTACAGTCATCTTACCTCGTACAGCTTCAAGTGTTATGTATCTATCAGATGTTACAAGTGCATAAGCGTAATACTGTGGAACAACTGGAGGACCAGCAGCTCTTGGAACAGCTCCTAACGTCCACGTTACCTCAATATCAGAGGTTGATCCAATAGCTCGTTCGCTGTGCTTAGACACATAGAAATGAAATATTGCATAAAGAGATCGAAACTCTTTGACAGATATCTGAGACCCAGTGTCAGCGTCCTGATACTTTTGCATTCTCTTCCATCAGGTATGTATGTATA
>JAECUM010027467.1:0-22500 GCA_016617855.1 Megalonaias nervosa
TAAATTTGTCAAGTTCACATTTTTGATTAAATTTCACTTGTTGATTGTAAATGCTGGCCTTCTTTCATACAAGTTTAAGCATGTTTTGAATATTTAATATGTATTCTTCATTTTATGCTGGTCGATATATTTTCAATGTTATCAGCGTTCATTGGTAGTTGTGTACTCTTCATCCAAGCTTAACAGTCTTGGTTACAACTTAAAGTACGCTGACGTTTGACGGACACGATATAATACGTAATGTTTATATATTTGCTAATGACAGAGTGTAAACGGACAAGTGATGATAGTTAAATATTATATTAACACTCAGTTTGTGTAACTGGTTATAGAGTATCTGTTCGGCACCATCAGATCTGTTCGGCGTGCCGGACAAGCAACGATTGGTTAAAATTACGTCACATGACTATTTTCCGAAGAGTATAAATATGAGCGCAATTCGAAATTCGGCAGATAGTTGTCAACATTGGCGCCTATATCTACATGTCTCCACCAAATAAAAAGAACACTACATTGAGGTAGTTATAATTACAACTTTATTGAATGACATTAAGAAGCTCATAGATACTTATAAAAATGAGACAAGTCAATGAATTTTAACTTCTTTATTCTCAAAAACAGACTGGAATTACACACACACACACACACACACACACACACACACACACACACACACACACACACATATATATATATATATATATATATATATATATATATATATATATATATATTAGAACAATAGGAATCAATTCAATTCAAACAGATTCAATTCACTGCTATTCGTTCAAGCTTAATATGAAAGTAGTATTGTGCCACATAAATAAGCAGCTATCTCCCGCCACATTAAGAAATTAGGGCTAACTTTCAAAATACTTACTCCTTGGCTCGTCCATTTCTTGCTGAATAATTACGTTAAAATTATGAAGGCCAGCATATTATAGTAGTTGTGTATTGCATATGTTATACGTAACCAAACATATGCATTCATGTTTTAGTCTTATTTCTTTTATTAAGCATCTTACCACAATTTCATAGTCAAGAATAAAAAGATCCTGACTTTGAGCATTTCTTTAAATTTATTATTACATTTACACAAG
Source organism: Megalonaias nervosa (assembly GCA_016617855.1). NCBI lineage: Eukaryota > Metazoa > Mollusca > Bivalvia > Unionida > Unionidae > Megalonaias > Megalonaias nervosa. Next base: position 1,101 of record JAECUM010027467.1, read on the forward strand.
ATGGCCCATACCCCCCCCCCACAATCTTGTACAAATGGTGTCAGAAGTGGGATGTCATAGTTATATGTGACATCTAGGATCGAACCTAAGTCCATTATTTTCGAAGTGTGGTGGCAACATCAACAGCGCTAAATATCAAACAATAATTATGTGAGGTCCCAAAAGGAGAGCAAAATACCAGTTGATACCCGAGCGTTCATTGTTTTGGGGAATGGCACAAAATCCCGACCCAGAAATTGAATTTATACAGGAGGACGAAGATCAAATAGAAATTGGCCAAGGAGACATATATGACTAAGAAAATGAAGTTTCCCACGACAGCACCGATGAAGTCTATAATAACGTAAATGTATTACGCTTGAAATGAAATGCATATGCATAGACAGAGACTGTCAGACCGTTGCACAAGCAGTCGCAATAATTGAAAGATACGAGGCCATTATGGGTGATCAGGGAAGAAAATCAACCGTCAGAGGAGTGTTCAGACATTGTGATCCAGGAAAGAATTTAAATAATGTACAGACCGAATTTGATAGAACACTAGAGAAGTCTATTAGACTGCTTACTGAACGACTTGAGCTACTGGAAAATACCAGATTTTCTAGACAGGGCCAAAATCAATCTTCGAGTAGGAATGCCGGAAACAAGACCTGTTTCATATGTAGCGCACCAGACCACTTTTTCAGGAATTGTCCCGTTTATGAAAAATATCAAGCTCAGACAAGTATTACCAGTCAAAGTCATGGAAATAAGCCAAGAACAGAAAATGCAAGGGGACAGGAAAACTTGAAGCCGTCACCTCTGTAGGCCGGAAGTTGATGGATAAGGAACGGCCTTCCGAAGAAAAGAATGGCAGCGACATATATGAAAACTGTATACTTTTGGGGCATATTGGGAAAACAACAGAAAAATGGGATAATGGTCTTTTTGTAAAAGGTGACCTCTATGGTTTGCCAATATATTTCCTAATAGACAGCGGTTCTACCTCTACAATACTTCCATATGATAAATACTTTATTGTGGATGATGATAAGAAACCTTCACTAGAGCACACACACTTAAAGTTACTCGACGTAAACGGCAATAAATTGAGAGTGTACGGATGTTTCAACATGCCACTAGCACTTGGTTCCTCAGTTTATAGAACGACTGTCATAGTCTGTGACATAGGCTATTATGCATTTTAGGGCAAGACTTCCTAATGCAGCATGTCGACAAAATTGATTATAAACATTTACTCCTCTGCACAGATTACGGTGATATTCAATGTTACACAGGGGGAGAAGCCAACATGGTGTGCCGCGTTGTAGTAAAGGAGACTATCACAGTACTCCCTCAATCTCGAATGTGGATACCAGTTTTAATACCCGGATCGGAACATCTAACTGATAATGGCATTATCGAGACCTCACCAAAATTGTGGCAGGACAAAGAGGGATAATACATTCAAAAGTTAATAATCAAGCGGTACAGATATTAAACTTTGGCTCAAAACCAGTTGTCTTATATCCAAATACGAAACTTGGAACATGCGAGTCCTGTTATCATACTCCAGAACCAGAGTTAACTCAGTGCAATGCAGTATCTTCTGAAGAATCGGAAGCAGCAACTGATAAACTGCCAGAACATCTACAAGATTTATGGGAAAGGAGCTCTGTCCGCCTTAAAAATGAAGAAAGGAGAAGGCTAGCATCTTTACTCATAAAGTACCAGCGTATCTTCTCGAAGTCATCTGATGACCTAGGAAGGACTGATCTGGTAAAACATCGTATCAACACAGCCAATGCAACTCCTATAAGGCAGGCTCCACGTAGATTGCCTATTGGGAAAAGAGAAATAGAGAAGACGGAAATCAAGAAAATGCTTGATCAAGGAGTCATTGTGCCCTCAAACAATGCATGGAGTTCCAATATAGTGTTGGTCACCAAGAAGGATAATTCCACCCGATTTTGTGTAGACTACAGGAGACTCAATGATGTAACGGTGAAGGATGCGTATCCCTTACCCAGGGTTGATGAGCGTCTTGATGCCCTTTCAGGTTCAAAGTGGTTCAGTTGCATGGACCTCAATTTTGGATTTTGGCAAATTGAAATGGCCTCTGACGATAGCGAGAAGACTGCCTTCTCTACTAATCAAGGTCTGTATCAATTTACAGTAATGCCATTTGGGTTAGCAAACAGTCCATCCACTTTTGAGCGTCTTATGGAGACTGTCCTGAGAGGTTTGCAATGGAAAGAATGTTTGCTATACATAGATGATATTATGGTCCCAGGGTCGACTTTTGAAGAAAGTCTCCTAAGGTTGGAACATGTGTTTATCCATCTGCGAGAAGCAAACCTGAAGCTGAAACCATCAAAATGCATCTTTTTTTCAGAAAAGTGTAAACTTCCTGGGACATGTAGTTTCTGAGAATGGAGTTCATACAGACCCAGGCAAGATCAGTGCAATTAGAGATTGGCCAGTTCCACAGGATGCCAAGGAAATTAGGAGTTTTCTGGGACTAGCTTCCTATTACAGGAGATTTGTCAAGGGATTTGCCCTAATTGCAAAACCCTTGCATTATGCGAAAAGGGCAAGAAATTTAATTGGTCGGAAGAATGTGAAAAATCCTTCAACCGATTAAAACAAACTTTAATGTCGCCCCCAATCTTAGCATACCCAAAGCCTGGACTGCAATTTGTACTAGACACGGATGCCAGTGATACGTCGGTGAGGACAGTTCTGCCGCAAGAAGATGGTATCGACAGAGTTATCGCCTACATGAGCAAGTCCCTCAACAAGCACGAAGTTTCATACTGTATCACTCGGAAGGAGTTATTAGCAGTTGTGCTAGCCACTAGGAGTTTCCACTCCTACTTGTATGGTCAAAAAGTCCTCCTTCGCACCGACAATGCAGCAGTGAGCTGGATGCTGAACTTAAAAAATCCAGCTGGACAAGTTGCAAGATGGTTGCAAGAGCTGGGTACATACGATATGGAGGTTACTCACAGAGCTGGACACAAACACAGAAATGCCGATGCTTTATCTAGAAACCCATGTAAGGCCTGTAATAGACAGCAAGAAGAAAATAAAACGTACGACGATGAGACTTTTTGTCAAAACACTGCTAGTCCAATAGAACAAAAGGTAGTTACAGGCGACGGAGATAATCAAAGAGTTGAAGCCCTCAGAGCTGTTACCAGAAGTCAGCAGAAGGATAAAATGGAGCAGTTAAAGAACAATGACGCGTGGCTTGCTGGATGGGAACCAGATGAAATTAGGAGTCTGCAACTGAAGGACCCCAATATCGGATTGATCATGACTGCTCTAGAAGAAGGAAGAGATAGGGCGAAATGGGAGGATGTCCCCAGCAGTGCAGCATCATTAAAAATGCTCTGAAGCCAGTGGGACCGTCTATCCTTACAAGGAGGCGTGCTATATCGCAAATGGGAATGCGATGACGTGGACACCAAATTTCAGCTCATAGTCCCCGAAACCAAGAAACAAGAGCTTTTGAAGTATTTTCATGACATACCAACAGCAGCCCACACTGGAGTTGAGAAAACTCTAGAGAGACTGAAGACTGGATTCTACTGGCCAGGTATGAAAGTATATGTTCAAGAATATTACCGAAAATGTGACAAATGTTCCTCCCGTAAACCTTCAGGAAACCAAACTAAAGCCCCATTAGGACAATATGTTGTTGGAGAACCCTTTGAAAGAGTAGCAATTGATATTCTTGGGCCACTCCGAAAGACAAGACTTGGAAACAAGTACATACTTGTCATCTGTGATTGTTTCACTAAATGGATAGAGGCCATTGCTATACCAGATCAGGAGGCTGTAACCATTGCAAAAGCATTTGTTAACAACTTCATCTGTAGATTTGGAACACAACTGCAGTTACACTCGGATCAGGGGAAGAATTTCGAGTCTCGAGTCTTTCAAGATATGTGCCGATATCTGCGTATTGACAGAAAGAGAACTACGAGCATGAGGCCCAAGTCAAATGGAAATGTGGAGAGATTCAAACGAACGCTTGAAGTGATGTTGATCATGTACTGTGAATGAAAACAGAACTGTTGGGACGAAATGCTCCCACAAGTTATGCTTGAATACCGCTATTCTGTGCACACAAGCACATCGCAAACACCAAATATGATGACTTTGGGACGAGAAGTAGTCATGCCACTACAAGCAGTAATTGGACAGCCAAACAGCATCGATACGCCTATAGAATGTGAAGAGTATGCGTTTAACCTAGGGAAGAAGTTTGAACGAGTTCATGAAATAGCCAGGAAATGTCTGAAACAAAGGACAGAACATCAGAAGAAATACTATGATCTATTAGCCAGAAAAAGATTTTCACAATTAGGACAAGCTGTGTGGGTGCATGAGCCAGTCAGGAAAGTTGGAGTTTGTAAGAAACTTACCTCGTCTTTGTTGTTGTGAAGAAAATTGATGATGTGACTTATCGCGTGAAGAAGTCGATAAAACAGCCGTTGAAGGTATACCACATTTATCGTTTGGTACCTTATCAAGGAAGGAATACCCCATTGTGGGCAAGGCAGTACCAAACGTTGGAAACCGGTCGACCATGAGGATATTACAGCACTCTATTTACCGTTAGATGTACATGCATAATGTCATGTAGTTCAGTTTTATTTCTGATGGTTGCAACGATGCAGAGGCATCAAAAATGGTCTGGAAAAATCTGTTAGGACGGGCACCGATTGTATTTTTTTTTTTAGTGGTGTTTGTCAGCACACCATTTCAGCTGGAATGTGGAGCGCTCTACCGTAAGGTTTATGTACGGTTTGGTACTGGACTGATCACCCAGTTGCCTCTCCAATGATGGTATACTTATTCTTGTCGGACGGACAGAGTGAGTAAGATGGTTCCATTATCAGACGTGATGATGGAGGCGGTGCGTCCATGATATACATGATGTTTTCCATTTGCGATGAAACAACTGTACGGATTTGAAGTTTCTTTTGGTTGTTTCTTTTTTGTGTCGGGTGAAGTGTTTTGAAGAGTGCTCACGGTAATAGAGTAGTATCCAAAGATGGGAATACCTTTCAAGCTTCCAATCATCCAGGGCCTTCAAACCACAAATTTAGTAAAGGATAAAGAATGACTACACCAACTTGCACGGGAGATAGCTATATAGCTATTAATTTGTTAACTTACTGGTATGGCACAGGTGATGATTATAAATGCCTGATGTTAAAGAAACTTTCTTTCTCTTTTCAATTAAATATTCGTCCTTTGGTTACAGATTTGCTGCTTCCACATCAAGACTAATGTGCGGGATGTGTCCAGAAACATTTAGTAACAACCGGGACTTGAAGAACCATTTAAATGCCAGTCGACACGGCTGCATGAGAGTCATTTGCCCTTGGTGTACCCGTAAAGAGTCAACGTATAGGAGAATGACGGAACTGAAAAACCATGTTGAAAGACGACACGCTTCTATTCTGAAGACACTACAGCCTGAATTTTGTAGCGAGAGCAATGGGTTCTGGCTGTTCCTACAGTCAGACGGGAGACCGAGTTACGATACATGTCGTATCCACGAATGATACCTTGTGGTACAGGTGTGACATAAAACGAGAGGAAACCAGTGCAAGGTTGTTGGATACCCTCCTCCGGAGAGTGAATGCTAGAATGCACACCTCTTCAATGATCCCTCCTCCCGTGACGACAAATGTAGAAAACCCTCAAAGAAAATTAAAACTCAAGCTGGCCAAAATAATAGGAATTAATAAAGATGCCATCATACATATCAGCCAAGCTTCGCCACATTTACACCACTTCGTGCAGTTGAGGAACCTTCTGTCAATTTACCAACCACGCCAAAAGAAGTGAATCTAAATCCGCCAACGACAAGATGTACAATGATGAAAACGCCCAGTATATCGGAGGAAGCTCTTGAAGCCCTAGACTTGTCCATGAAGAATTCTTCTCCGCCCCAGATTCCAGGCACAGCCAGTAATACACCAAAGATGTGCTTGATCAACAGAGAAAGAATTTTGATGTTCTTGGAAATGGGATGCATGACTCTTTTGGCCCCTGCTCGCCGGGACTAGAAGAAAAAGATGCAGTTCACGTTTACGGAAGGGTTCACTGTGATCCACTGTCCACCGGAGGGATGGAACAAAATGACGCCTGACCAGAAGCTGTTGTCATGGGAATATGCAGCCATGACGTTAGAGACAGGGGCGGGGTCAAGGATGAATCCAGCCTTGGAGAGGAGTTACCTCCTAAACAAATACAACATGCTAGCTCTTCCAGGAACAGCTGAACCAGCATATGGGGGAGAGACGGTCCCAAGAAAAGCCAGATATTATAACTATGAAAGGCTCCGACAATTGGCCATACATGGTTGCAGATCAATGGCAGATAAAGAATTCGTATCAATTAAAATGTATTATCTTTTGAAACCGTTAGTCTAACTGAAATTCTGGGTTTCCGTTTTGATTCAGGAGAATCAATTTTATTTATGTGGGGTGGTGGTGTAATAGACTTGAGGCCTCTAAAGCTTTAATATGATGGATAAGGAGGATGTTCTTTTATGTCGTAATTTAAACATGTTGTTCATGTCAATAAATATGTATAAACTGCTGAAAGAATGAATTTTTGAACATTGTATGCATTATAAATGTATAGATCAAATCTTACCATGATATCTGTATTAAATCGTGCATGCTGTATGTCAAGTGTGATAGCCGGTCATATGGTAACAAATGTCATTGAGTTCAACCTCGCACATCGCTAAAATCTCACAAATCTCCTGGAATCTTATTTTACATGAATTTTTCACACCCAGAAATATGTTTATCACACTTAAATTCTCATCTAAATCATCATTTGAATAGCACTAAGCTCGAAAACTCCAACAGCTGACATCACGAAAATACGTTTGCATGCAAGATGGCCGACACTAGATCACATGACCGGTTCCACACGGTAAATTTGTCAAGTTCACATTTTTGATTAAATTTCACTTGTTGATTGTAAATGCTGGCCTTCTTTCATACAAGTTTAAGCATGTTTTGAATATTTAATATGTATTCTTCATTTTATGCTGGTCGATATATTTTCAATGTTATCAGCGTTCATTGGTAGTTGTGTACTCTTCATCCAAGCTTAACAGTCTTGGTTACAACTTAAAGTACGCTGACGTTTGACGGACACGATATAATACGTAATGTTTATATATTTGCTAATGACAGAGTGTAAACGGACAAGTGATGATAGTTAAATATTATATTAACACTCAGTTTGTGTAACTGGTTATAGAGTATCTGTTCGGCACCATCAGACCTGATGATTATTTTCCGAAGAGTATAAATATGAGCGCAATTCGAAATTCGGCAGATAGTTGTCAACATTGGCGCCTCTATCAACATGTCTCCACCAAAATAAAAAGAACACTGCATTGAGGTAGTTATAATTACAACTTTATTGAATGACATTAAGATAGTTGTCAACATTGGCGCCTCTATCAACATCTCTCCACCAAATAAAAAGAACACTGCATTGAGGTAGTTATAATTACAACTTTATTGAATGATACTAAGAAGCTCATAGATACTTATAAAAATGAGACAAGTCAATGAATTTTAACTTCTTTATTCTCAAAAAGAAACTGGAATTACATATATACATCGCCTTCCATCTTGGAATTTCATCGGGATACGAACTGTGATTCACTTAGAACTTTTTATTGATAGGACTTATAATTTTTAATTCTTGAATTAATTTTGGATTTGATTCATAAAACGTAAGTCCTTTTTCTTATTTTTACCTTGTCTTTCTAGGGAAATAAATTATCTGTTAAATTTTGCAAAGCTTGTTGGCTTCACTCTTTTCTTGTTACTTTTGTACTAGCCTAAACACGTAACAAGATAAAATAAATTTTACCATTCGATCCGATCATCGAAATTCCAGATATTTGTATCAGAAATAGTTAATCCTTGTGACTAATGAAACATTATAGCATATCGTAAAGTCCATGGAGATTTGTCCATCGTTAACGCTCTCTCAGCATCACTCACAGGAACAACAACAATATCGTTAAGAACGAGTTTTTGTTTCTCCCTTGACTGTGTCAAGGTTCCATTAATCTCAACTTCAATATTTTGTGTGTGTGTGTGTGTGTCTGCTGGGCGACAACATAATGAAACATGTAAATCTGAAAACTTTTCTGATGTAACAGAAATAATTGCTGTTGAAGTGTATCACGAACTATCTTTCGACTTGCAACTATCAAATCATCAGGTCTCCATAAATTCCAAAAATCATTCATCGTAGTCTCTGGAAGTACTTCACGCATTATCTCGCATTGAATCTTATCTGGCTACAGTCTAATTAATCTTTTAAACTCTTTCAATAGCTTTATGATCGTCAGTTATCTCCTCATAAGAATCTACGAACTTTTTCAGCCATTCATGCGGAGATGATCATACAAAAGTGGTGGTTGACCATGATCGCCACACATGATAACAGCAGTATTGTTCGTCAACAACCAATCAAGAAACATTTTAACATATCTAGCGACACTGTACATATTTCATCCCAGATAGTAATCTTAGGAATATATTTCTCACCCATTCACTCAGGAACCCATGCATCTCCCTTCCATCGGAAGAAGATGTGATAAGTATGAGATTTAACTGCACGTTTGTTCATTTCTCTGGCGAGTCTATGTGTGGGAGTTAACATGACTAAATCTGGATTTCAAAATAATTCAATCAAACGTGTTGTTTTACCAGAACCTCGGGGTTGATTGAGATGAATTGTTTTATGTCTGGTCACGGAAACATATACAGATGGAGCCGACGAAAGCTTCGACATCTCTTTATGTTTATAATATATTTCCTTAGAATCAACGTCGGCAGATTCAGAATAACTAAGTATCTTTTCTCGTTTTATTCTCCATTCACCCCATGATGCATCATCTCCGATATGTAATTGTTTTATTAATCCAGCTTAGTTTTATTGATATAAAATGAATCTGTGGTGACTCTAACTGTGGTATCAGGAAATCTGTTTATCATCGATAATAAATTTATCGAAACGTACGCGAGCATTGAAGATCTTAAATGAGTATACTGTGGTGAGTCACCATCCGTATAACTCACAATTGTTCATAATTTAGTTCCGTCCGATAAATTAATATCATTCCGACGTATAAATGTTCTTCTCTCCGTTGTATCAGTTTCGTCGATAATTAATCTTGTACAATGTCGTTTATGATCATATGGTCCTCCTTGCGTAAATTTACCAATTATTTTTCTTCCCAGATCTTTTGCAAGCTTATTTTCGAGATCTGTTTTGTCCAGATTTTCGTCAGGGGAATATCTCTTCTGTTGTGGTAACCAAACTTGTTTCTGCGGACGATATGATATAATTGCTTCACTTACAGTTAACGATATCAATATTTTTACGTCAAGGATATATCGTAATGAAACTATTGGAGCCCAACCGCGTTCGCTAAAATGTTTTCCAAACCAAACAGCGACAATCGGATGAAGGTTTTCGGTGTAAACTCGAAAGGCTCAATACAGGCAAATCCTGTTAAGTCAAGATCTGGTAAGAGTCCATTTATCGCAACTCTGGTCATCTCGTGTGTTTGATGTCCAAATCTTTTGAAATACTCTGAACATTCTCCGTATCTAAGAAAACTTCCAGGATAACATGCAACCATATTAATCGATATAACATCTTTATAATCGTATTTAGTGTTCCATAATCCGCCGTGTCCGTATTCAATGCAACTATGTTGGACATCTTCAAGAAATTCCAACCGTGTTGGTGTCCATGAATTTTCCTTCTGAGCAGCATGGGTAGCAACTGACGGAACGGTAAAACAATTACTGAGTAATCGTTCGACAACATCAGTATCGTTCGTGTATTTCAACGTAAGAATTTTCATTTCATCCTGGAGAGATTCTGTGCGATATATATCTCCTTTAGGCCGTACAAACTGATCATAGTTCAAAGATTCTGAACTTTGAAACAGCTACACTGATACAGGGTCATTCTTACTGATATTTCTGATAAAATCAAACATATCACCATTATATAATTTAACAGTTCGATTTCGTGGAAATAATGTCATGTCGGAAGTCCACGCGTGTGCTTTGTGATCAATAATCTCTATCGAAGCTCCTTTTTTTCTTATATTTCGATTCGTACAAAATCTCTCGGTTAATGTCTTCACTCTTATTGCCAATTTTCATTTTTCCAGTTCAGTAACATCTTTGATATAAGGTCCGGTACCTTTAACTGTTTCTGCCCGCTCATCTATTATTTTACGTCTTAGATCCGTTAAACCGTTTCCTCGTTTCGCGTTTGTGAAATGTTCTGTAACTCGCTCAGCAACATAATTTAGGCGAAAAATTTTCATCGGTAAAAGTTTATCAACGTCAGGCTTATCATTCAGTGGATATCGCATACACAACTGCCGCTACATGATATGCTCGTTCATAATAAGGTCTATCAATTGCAGTCAGTATTCCTGGTTTTGAATTTTTATTTAACGTGACAATATTTCTAGTGTGGTTTTAATCGAACAGATTCACGTTTGTCACGGATAATCCAGATGTCATCTACCGCTACGATAAATTTTATTCTAAAATTATATTTTTGTGCAATGTCGAGATAATTAATAATTGTCGCTGATCGCTTATCATTCATTGTAGCATCGACAACACCTTCGGCGACACCATCGTTGTTGCGTATAATTGAGCACACATGAGCTGCACCATCGTCGCGAAATTCTCTCTTGGCCTCACTGATACGATTGACTAGAGTCTTATTTGTTAAATCAACGAAAGCTCGCCTTGGTAATTCAGAGGTTATTCTCCTCGAGATAGAACCTGGACTTAGAGGTCTTAATCGCAGATAATCTCGCAAATTCCTCCATATTATGATTAAGGCAAATATATATTTAAATTAAAGTTTAATTATATATATATATATATATATATATATATATATATATATATATATATATATATATATATATATATATATATATATATATATATATATATATATAATGACTGAAGCATAGAATAAATACAAGTGGCTTATGATTGGTTCTTCAGTACCTTGTAACAGGGCTTGCGTAAATGAATTCTGTGGATGTCGCATGCAAAGTGTTTGTCGAAGGAGTCTAGGACCAAAACTGTGCTTGACATGTGGTGTTGGGGTCAGAGGAGAAACGCAGCTGTGTGTAAAATGCGGTGGTAAAATTACAGAGAGCTGAAACGATATTATGATAAAAAATTTAACGCCGATGGCGTCGGTAATAAATCTCCCATAAAAAACGCCGAAGACTATCTCGCCAGATTTTCACTCCAACAATAAAATAATAATTTAGACAAATAGTATTATTATATAAATGGAGTAAAATGAATTTGTGAAGCATCCCATCATTGAAAATTATGAGGCATCTCGTGATGGTATCATTAGGAACTATCGACTAACAAAACCAGTCGGTGTTGTTGATAATGCCGGTTATCTCAGATTTACTTTTGGAAAAGAAAGCTATTTATTTCATAAAATTATCTACTAGTGTTTTTCTGGATTAATCGAAAACGGACTTGTGATCGATCACGTCAACGGCAGGAAACTTGATAATTGTTTAATGAAATTACGAGCTATTACACAGTCAGAATTGTAAATGTGGTAAAACTGGTAAGCACGATAAAAGTGCAAAGGTTGTTAAATCTGTGAACGTGAAGACTGGCGAAGAAATAATATTTCAATCAATAAATGCCGCTGAAAAATATTTTGATATTGTCACATCTTCAGTACAGCGTATCGCGGATAAAATATACAGATCGGCCTTTCAAAGAAATATAAACAAAAAATAATATTTCAGTATCTCCCGATTGTGTTAGATGCAGACACTAACAAACCCGAATTTACCTTAATTCAATTTTGAATTATGTTGTAGTTGTATGCAAAGACACCCCGGATAAGGGGAGATATTGCTGTCAAGCAAAGCTTTCTCCGATAATGTGATTAAGCAGTTGCTCGCTTGTAACTACGTAATATTATATGACTGCCCGATTATTATCTTTTACTATTTCTTGTCTCGCTTGACTATGTCCCTGATAAAGTCAGGTTGTGTCCATCATCTCTCTTGCATGTTACAAGACCTCGTCCCTGATAAATTCGGAAAAACAAGAAGTATATCGTTCATAAGTTTGATGTATATTGTACATGCCTCCCCTGCGCGATCCAGGTAAGTTATTTTTAGATGTTACAGGTAGGATAGTTGTATATACCATAGACCTGCATGTACACACAATGGCTTGTTTAGCCGCCGCTCAGCAGGTCACTCAACATTCCAATCTTTCCAATTTCAGTTATTTGGTGTCACAACTTTCCCAGTGATTAATTCAGAATATTGATCGCATGTAGGTTGCCCGTTTATCCAGCATAGGTAACTTTTATAACAATTTCTGAAACATATCTTTAAGGATGGTCCGTGGTCCGATGCTAGCCTGACGGATTCTCATACTCGCGGTCTGGCGTTCCAATCCCGTGACTGACAAATTAATCAGAATAAAAACATAAAAATAAAAATATTTCTGAATCATAACAAAAATATAAAAGTATCTGAATCAGAATAAACATATAAAAGTAAAATATTTCTGTATCAGAATAAAAATATATAAATAAAATGTTTCTGAATCAGAATAAAAATATAAAACTATCTGAATCAGAGTAAAAATATAAAAATAAAATATTTCTGAATCAGATAAAAAATATAAAAATAAAATATTTCTGAATCAGAATAAAAATATAAAAATAAAAATATTTAAAAAAATTTATAAAATCAATTGGGGTAAGTGGTACTCAAAATTGAGAAATCCGTCAGAATTTATGAAATTGATGGATTATTTGGTATTCAAAATCGAGAAATCCTACTGAATTTTCTCAAAAAATAAAATTTCGTTATAATAAATATTTCTGAATCAGAATAAAAAAAAAAAAAAACATTTCAATATAATAAATATTTCTGAAATCCTACCGAAATCACAATTTTGATGGGGTATTTTGTACTTAAAATCGACAAATCCGTCTGAATTTATAAAATCGATGGAGCAATTACCCGTTACATCCAGAAAATCCGGCTGAAATCGCAATTACCCGTTAAATCACAATTTCGATGGGGTAACAAACAAATATTATAATAAAATTATTATATTATTTAATTTTTATTCTGATTTAGATTCAGAAATATTTTTATTTTAAACAAATATTTATTAAGTAATAAATTCCGAAAATATTAATTCAGTTATTTCTGAGATTAAAAAAAAAAATAAATGATGAGGATATAGGATTATCTGAACAATTGGATCCTGAAAAAATCACAAATGATTTTGAGGTGTTACAGGAACGAAAATATGATAGAAGATATACACTAGCAGCTGAGTATTGATTCATTAAATTACTTCAACAAGCCGTTAAAGAATCTCTATTTTATATAGTTTTTGATGAGGATATTCGAAAATTCGTTTCACGCGCAAACGCGATTGAGAAAGTTAGATCAGAGTTATCACGTGAATACGAAACAAAAAAGATTATGAGTTCACATGTGCGACAGCTGAAAAAATTTATGTACGATTTTAAACTCGATGGCAAAGTCACTGACGAAGTCAATGGCAAAGTTGCTGACGAAAGTCAACAGGGATTATGAAAGTGAAAGGTGTATTTATTCTGACTCAGATTCAGATTATAATATTTATTCTGATTCACATTCAGATTCTGGTTCAGATTATAATATTTATTCAGAATCAGAAATATTCAGATTGTAATATTTTTGCAGAATCAGATTATAATATTTATTTTTATTCTGATAAAAATATTTATGCAGAATCAGATTATAATATTTATGCAGGATCAGATTATAATATTTATGCAGAATCAGATTTATTCTGATAATAATATTTATGCAGAATCAGATTCAGATTATAATATTTATTTTTATTCTGATTCAGATTATAATATTTATTTTATTCTGATTCAGATTATAATATTTATTTTTTATTCTGATTCAGATTCAGGTTCAGATTATAATACCTTGTTTTATTCTACTTCAGATTCAGATTTATTTTTTTATTCCTACAAAAATTAGCTACGAACGCATATGCAAACTTATTGCCAAAACTTAATTCCTTAAATCAAGCAAGTGTCCGGTTTGATCAGTAAATCTGAAATGTATCCGTGATGACAGAGGATTATGACATCGTAGATAAACCGGATTAACGGGCACTGACACAATTAAAATCCCAGGAGGTACATTAGGGTTAAATGAATATAAGATATATCCTGTTGTGCCTGGATTTTTCAGTATCGACTTGATAGTTGCCGTCGATTGCACCACACACCAAATTGACTGCGATCGTTGATGTGATCGCGATAACAACTGGTGATATATAACGACCACCGACGTCTGGATCATTGCTATGTTTGAGAATACTCACCGGAGGGGATATTTTTATCCACGCGTCTACGATCTTCGGAAACTATTCAACGATGATTTCTTTGACAGTTTTTTTTTTCAGTTCATCGGCGTTAAATCCAGGATATTTAATGTTGGCAGATCTGCCTCTGACAACAAATGGCTGCCCAGGAATATTTCTTTAGCTGATACAGCACCGATTTTATCAGCGTCGCTGCTTACAATCACCGCTCGTATAACTTTCCGATGATATTTCTCGACATCCGATGTTAATTTATTCAGGTGTTCTACTTGCTTGATGATTTCGCCCCTCAGATAATCGCTAACGGGGTGGGGGTACAAGTTAATATAAAGGGTGAATGACTAGAGTAACTTGTCACTCATTTGTTTGTGCTTAGCATTAATGATTTTCAAATGATTTTTAAAATCTGGTTTAGAAAACGAATATTTTCCATGATTCCATACCAGGATACTATGTCTTCTTTCCTCCTCCTGAGGTTTGGTGATTTCTAATCAAAATTTGAATTTTGGTATTGATGTCCATATTTCGTAATCTGGAGCTTTTTCCCAGTACACTTCATTGTCTGTAACAAAATCAACGCGGTTGCCCTTGATGAACAGGTGCTATCTCTGGCCATCCTAATGCAATTCTGATCGATGATTGATATATATCTACGGCATAGTCGGGTGTCGATATTTCTATCGCAGCTGAAAATGTTGGCTCATAAACTATAATAGCGATTTTGGATTCTTTTCCTCTGATAGATTTAATTCTGCGTTGGAATGCACTATTAATCTGTTCTATTTGATAACTGCCCGTAGGATTACCAACAACTTGCCAGTCTGGAGTTCCATCAGATTTATTTTTATAAGAAAATACAATGAGTTGTTTGCGGACAACCCACCGAATGACTTTGATCTAATATTTGGCCAGCTGTAGTATACTCGCAATTGTGCTAACGCATTTTCTTTTGCTAGATTGCCGTTGGAAAGCTAACGTCGAATTCAGGATTGGTTGAGCTCGCTGATATCATCGTGATTGTTGGCGGTGTTGTATTAGCGATGATTTGTTGTAGTAACTGTAACGATCTTTGATCGTTTGATGACATTATTATTTATTTCCTGATTTAAATTAAGGTGACTCTGTCTTTCTCGGAGATGGTGGGTTTTGGTTTCCAGTTGCTTCGTAGTAAACCTTGATCATTTCTGCGAATTTCTGATCTGATATTATTCCATCATTGAACCCTGATAATATCAGCGATGATAATTTGCATGCACATGTGTTGCTGCTGATAGCAACGTTGTATATTCGTATAATTTATCAGCCACACAAGTGGATATCTTTTTTTGCGATAATATTAAGAATACCATTAACACCGGCTATAATTGCAACACCAATTCCTTTTACTGGTGCTATTATACGTGATGCTGATAATGATCCGGTTATAGTTGCTGTTCTAGCGACTCTTGCAGATGCAGAATAAACAATTATATCAGTAACAACGATAAGCCTGCGGTATTGTTTTAGTTTTACTGTATACTCATCAATGATATTTTTCAGTTGGGTCTGTAACAAACACACTTGTTCGTATCTATAATGTTGCGCTGCAAAAAATCAATCGATTGGTTCTTTATATAATTTAAGTATGTGGTAGTTCAGCGACTAATTCAAGACACCAATAGTAAATGAAACCGAGGTCTAATTTTTCAGGATTCACAGCAAAACCTACCAAGTCGTTTTGATCCAGTACTACTTAGACATGTCCAGAAGATATATCAACTAGAAAACTCCGTAAATTATTGGATATTGTTATAAGTTCTGTCATAAATGTTGTAGTGCTGAGTACTGAGTATCTGTATATGCCGGTAGCCTCAGCGCGATGTCTGATGATTCTAGTATTTGGATCCATAATGGTGATCCAGACGCTACTGTATATACTACACTGTCGGTATTTTGTTTTTGATTTCGGAGAGTTTAATGTCGATAACTGCTGAACTTCCAAAAAATTCATTAATATTTTTATTTATGTCAGCGAGTTTGATGTTGTTGACTGCTGGACTTCCAAAAAATTTATTAATGGTTTTATTTGAGTTTCTGCGAAAATTTGTAAACGCTTGTACGTGAGTAGCATAATCAGATCTAAATGTGGCCAGTCCATCATTGATTGTCATCAGCGACGTCATTGTCGGAATGTTGCTATCATCGCCATATTTCTTCTTTGCGTCGTCATCATTTGATTGTGCTTCTCTAAGACCAGTAATTGTATTATTAGCCATACTGAGAGAACCAGTCATTGCATCACCGGCGGATAATAAACGATCATCGATCTCAGTTCTGATCGTGGTGTTGTTGCTATGTGTCTTTTTGCCACGTCATCGTCTCATTTTGGTTCTCTAACATTAATAATTGTAATTCTGCTCATATTGTGATCACCATACATATCTCCAATTGTTCTGATGAGTCAGCAATCTCTCCCATGAGTGTCAAGATTGATTTCTCAGAGTTTTTAATTTTATCGGTTTTAGTAAATACGGCTAAGTTATTTTCGGCTGTATCTGGAACTTGCAGAATAAAATATGTCAACAGGATAATACTCGTCTTTAATTATCCTTGTTGATCCTGAAAAACAACCACTTCATTTTGGTCCAAATCTGCGAGACGCAAAAGATTAGCTCTCTCGTCGTTGATATGATCAGGTGTTACTTATTTGGATAAGTCACCTTGCTGAGTTTTACTCAGGCAACAAGATCTTCCGAAAATATCTACCATTGTATATTCACTAAGGCCTGTTTAAATTGTTGGACAACGTGGTATACTCGTGCACGACCTTATGAGGCGGCCTCGTTGATGATGAAACAGCGACATATTGGCGGATCGGTTATTGTCTGTGTTGGTAATGTTGATTACCATACGGGAGTCTTTTAAAGTCCGTTGACATATTTTAAAACTTCCTTCGGTGGTGCCAGTCCACACGAATCAAACTAAATAATCCGCGTGGATCAATCGCGTATGCAACCCAGTGAGTACCCGGACCAGAACTTCTATCGAGATTAATGATACCGGTCTCAACACGGTTTGGTTGTTTTTGTAATTGATCACGCATAAAAATACCTCTGAAGATTTCGATATTTAATCGATTAGCAGCATTAAGTAAATCAAAATTAGACATGGGAAGTATCAACGATGTGTCCCGGGCAGTCTTAGACCTTTTCCGTTTTTTTTTTTAACTTAGGATTTCTATGGCTCGTTGAAAGGATTGCTGCTTCAATACCGGTATCATTTATTGCGCTTGTTGAGTGGCTTGTTGCCTCAACGCTGGTATCATTTGTTGCACTTGTTGGGCGGCTTGTTGCCTCATTTGTTTTGTGTGTTGCATGATTTGTTTACCGATGTTTCCACCGAATATTTTACCACTGTGGATTTTGCCACCGATGGCTTTTTTGAGCGCCATTCCTGATGCAGTTCCAACTGCTTCTAACGCAGCTGCTTTTCGACCGCAGAAACCGCTGCAGCAATCAATGCTGGTAATGCCACAAATAGCGGAAATATACCACCCGTCTTGACTGCATCTTTAATGGCACTCGCAGAAGATCAAGTCTTACGCCGGTCTTTGATCTTTGATCTAGCAGGTATATTTATTTTTCTTTTTCTTTTTCTGACAGGGGTACACCAGCCAACCCTGCTAGTTTTTTATTCGCAGCCAGATTTATATCTTACTAACATTTGCAGGCATAACGTCTGGGTAATTTTACTGGCTGAGGTTTTACCTGCTGAGGTTTTCGTCGTATTAATCGTGCTAGTCTATCCCTGATTGCTGAGAATGCTTTACCGGCAACATCAACAACAACACAAATACCTTTATTACGAACAACATCAAAAGCTTTCATCCCCAGTTACTTTACAATCGGTATTGCTTTTGGGGCCATTCTTCTGAATAGACCCTGAACAACATCACCGAGTCCACTTCCGTAGATCGCTTTGTATACTGGTAATCGCGAATTTATCACCCTGACCATGATCGGTCCACGGTGAGCATTATGTATGATCATCTTGTTTTCTCGTCACTGATCTAACTGTATACCTTTAATCACTGCGGTAATCATCGGCGATTTCATCGATGAAGGATCGATAAACATTAATATCCATGATACCACCTGTAAATAATTTCTGACAAATAGCAGCTGCTTCATTAATGATTTCTGTAGAATTATTACCGGCTCGTTTTCCGCCAATCAGAATTTCTAGTCTGTCCACATCTGCAAAGACGTTATTGGGACATGGAGTAATAAAACCACTTACTCGAGTAGCAATACCACTTCCAGTTGCACCAGGGCCAGGTGATGGTAGTATCCTCTGTCGAGACCGCTGCTTTCTTGACGATATAACTGGCGTTCCAACACTTTTTTCATTTCATAAACTTTATCAATAAAATCATCATATTCTTTTTCATATTTTTTACTGATTTGTTTAATATACTTATATTCACGAAATACTCTAGCAACCCACTCACGTTCTGGAGTATTACAAAACTCTGGCTTTAAAAACTGATGCCGCAGCTGATATCCCGCCTCAGCAACCTTAACAGGATCAGTCATAACTTTTATATAGCCTTGCTGAGTAAAATACCTAGTTTTTAATTCTGGTTTAGACAGATCCTCGACGATATCTTTAACGTCTTGAATTTGAACACGTATTTTATCAGCAGATTCCATACTTTCTTTAAATTGTTCTGGTAATGCTCCGATAACCTGCTGCGATGCCATTGTAGACTGAGCGGTTTTCTCCAACGTGGGAAGAAGACCCACGGTAGCCTTTGTAATTGGTTTAAATAACTGTTCTGCACCTTCTGTAAATTCTACCTGAGACTCCTGACGCTCTTGTAATATTTGTTTGACAGAATCACGAACTGAAAGATATTTTTTAATTGTCTCTAGTCGCTGTCGAGCTAGTTTAGATGCGTGAGATTCCATGGTTAGCGTTATTATTGATATAATAATGATTTAATTCTTCAGCGGAGTCGCAGCAGGGAGGGTGACGACAAAAACGGAGTGTCCGACGGGTAAACAAACACGCCAAATGTCAAAAACATCAATAACAAAATGAGCTAACCCAATTAGAGAAGTTTCGGTCGGTTAGAGGCTTCGGTTTAACGTTATTGACGTTTGTGTTTTCATTTTTGTAGGAAGAAATCTCTAATTGAAAAAGTTGTGGGATTCGCCCTCCCTGCTGCTTAAAGCGACAAAAGTATCTTACATTGCGGGCTACGTCAATGGTAAAAGTAATGTATCGCCAGCACTGCCATTAAGTAAGACAAATAAAATAACGCGCGTTGTGTGCTAAACATTCCTTGAGTAAGAAAAGGTCTTTATATTTTGTGACCTGCGCTGGCGCAGATTTATATGTGCTGCTGACACATATGCTGGAATGTGTAATCGCTTATTTTTCTAGAAACTCTTTCACCTCCTTCGCCCGTCGTTTGTTAGTTTGACTCTGCTTATATTGCTCTCCTAGTGCCACCGGACCTCTTCAACGATACATGGAAGTGGTACTAATTCTTCCACATCCACGTTGGACTCCGCCATGTAATTTTTGCACCTCATTGATAAATCTATATTCGGGCATTAGCGTAAAACACCCACGTTCTCGAAACGCTTTCATTTGTTCAGTTCTATCTCCCACATAATTATATTTCAGTTTAGTGGGGAGATAAAATCTAGATATTTTATCTCATCCAGAATAAAATATATTCTTCCAGCGTTCATGTTTATGAGATTTATTGTTTTAAATGATTTTATAAAAGGAGATAGGAAAAGCTCAGATTCCGTCTCCACATTTAATATAGAAAAATATTTTTTCTTCCGAGAGAGTCTCGAATTTACAATGTCTCTCTCTTTTTGCATAATAGCGACATAACTGTTTTGACCGCAGAGAGCGTTACATACAGCTAACTTAATATATTAGTTCACTGTGCAGTGCTCCTCAATGCAATCCAATATATATATAAAGGCATATTGTTTTGGATTTATTTTTATATTGCCAGAGTGCAAGCACAACCGGGACAAAGTTTGACCGTGTAATATCGAGTCACCCCTACTTGAGATATAATAAAACCCATGCAGAATCGATCAGGAGTTCAATATAAGTCTTTGGTATGACTTGGCCGGGGTTCGAACCCGAGACCTCCTGCATCCGAGGCGGACGCGCTAACCACTTATACTACGGGAGCATTAACATAGATGTGTCATGAATGGACTCTCCATATCCCATGATTATTTCACGGGTTACGGCTGGATAATGGACAGATACTACAGTTATATAAGAGCAATATCAGAATGGAAAATTCTATAGTGAATTTGTATAAAATCAGAAAGGAAACTTCCATAGTGATGTTATAAATGAGCATTATCAAAATGGAAAATTCCATAGTGCAGATATATAAAAATGATATCAGAATTTAGAATTCCAGAGTGAAGGCCAAAAACAAGTAATTTTCCACACGTGCGCTGTTTAATTGGGGGATGGAAAGGGGTCATTGGAAAAAGAATATTTCTTGGTCGCAGTTTAGTGTTTCTATACCTGCATGTATGATAACCATAAATAGCTTACCCGGGGATACATTGTTTTCCTCAGGACACGTTCTTAGTCAATAGGACCATACAAAATCATTTTTGAGGTGTGCTTCCCCTCCATGCAACCCACCCCAACCCCGGCTGCAGCTATGCTGACATATCAGTGTTTTAATAACATTGCTCCACAATGTGTCACTGAACTCCAAATTCCCCATTCCAATATCCATTCAAATAATCTAAGGTCTGTTTGAACCCCAATCTTTACTTGCCTAAAATTGAAGACGACTCTGTACAAAACATTTGTAACATATTCCGCAGCTGTGCAGTGGAATTTCATTCCTCACGATTTAAACTCAATCTTTT
>JAECUM010027467.1:25000-49991 GCA_016617855.1 Megalonaias nervosa
ATATGATGACGTCAAGTAGAAGCAAATTAGTAATCAAAAGTGATAGCATAAACCTGGATTGAATTTCATCGTTTGAAAGAAAAGATATATATATGTAATCATGAATTTCAAACTAAACGGTTGCTCTCGATGTAAACATGCAAACTGTTTTGGACTTAGAAGAATCCATTTAAGAGATAAAACTGTTTCGTCTGCGTCCAATATTTACAATGTTTTGTTTTAATATTTCTAAAACAAATTGAAAACATGAAAATGAGGAACTCATGTATACATAAAAGAGATTTAACTCTAAAATTGCTGGAATTGTTAAGATTATCATAGATGGTGAACTTCATCACATCTGTTGCTGGAAAATATAGATTCACCCATCAAATATGGCAACCTTATAGCTAAACAAACTTCCATTTGATCGAAACAAAAAGAACTTGACAATTTTGGGATCCCTTTCGACTATGAGGTTGGAAATTACAAACTGATGAATTACATTTTCATATCACTGATCCGTTTGTTTTTTGAAATGGGGGTGGGGGGTGGGGTACAAGCAAACGGTAAAGTGTGCGAAAACTATAAGTGGCGCTGCACAGTTTCGTAATTTATATATGGTTAGATTTTTAAAGAATACGAATTTCCCCAGTTTTCATTACTATTTATACTGGCTATTTAAACACAGATCTTGCATACCTTAGGTGCTGTTAAAAGAACTTTTCATTTCCTTAATTTGGACAAGTTGTTGTTGTTATAGGGTTTAACGCCACTTTTCAGCACAAGATAGGTTGTACATGGCGGCCAGTACAAATGGTGGAGGAAGAACCCGGGAAAAGCCCGGAAAGAACCCCCGACCCACGAGAAGCTACTGGCAACCTTTCTTACATACCCACATTGGTCAAGCCCGAGACTCGAACCCACGCAAACAGAGGTGAGATGGCAGTGATCCTTCACGGTGAGCGCTTTAGTCCGCTTGGCCACTTGTAGCCCCAATTTGCACAAGTACAATATCCAATGAAATTTCAGCCACATAAAAGTAACATTGAGGTATTCCAGGTGGTGTGGTGTGTGTGGAGGACGGACGTGTGCCATGCTGCTCTCGCTTTCAACAAATTTCTTGGATTTATACTTCAAGAAACTTCAAGAAAAGTGAGGAAAAACAACAAAACAGGTGAAAAAGGATATACACACAGGATTTATTCCAGGTTTTTCACCGAAATTGTGATCCCAGGACAAAAACAGCAATCAACACTAAGAAGCACATGGCCGCAGCTACAGGGGATCACAACTCAGAACAAAGGAACAAAGGAAACTGACCATGGACTGGACAGACTACACCGCGCACACATCGCATAAGGTAAAGAAAGCATTTTACAAATACAATTACAAATACAATCACAACTAAAATTATAATTAGAATACAATTACAATTACAAAACTTTTCCATAATTTACAATTATTTAATTTAATTAAAGAAAGGTAGTTGATCGTACTAACTTAAAAACTTTTCCATGATTTATATTAAGTTAATTTAATTAAAGAAAGGTAGTAGATCGTACTAGTTTAAACACCATTCAATCAATAAAATATGCCCTTGCTTTAAATGACAATAAAGTTTAACATAAATGACCATATATCAATACCGATCTATTAACATTTAAACCCAAAAAAGTTATCCATACACATACCCCGTCATAGTAAAATCGAATAATTACACCGTTTTAATCCCTAGCATGCATTCTACAATTACAAATAAAATTACAAATAGAATCATACTTATCATTTCACTACTAACATAATCTTACTAAATGACGATAGCATTGCCTAGTTTAACACCGTTTAACCAATAAAATAGGACCTTGCCTTACACGACAATAAATTTAATACATTCTTATAAATTCTGTACATCTATGACCTGAAAAAGGATTGAAATCTCCAAAGTCCAACAACCAATCAAATTATTCTAACCACATAGGACTGTAACATTATACAGCACTCGGTACTGAAGTTGGCTTATCTCGCTAGCCAACCGTATATGCCCATTAATGAATCATTCTATTACTGACATACCACTCACTACTAGACCGCTGTATGAATTCAGCCATATTGAAGTATACGGTATGGAATTTCAGGTTTCCCACACTAAAGTACTTGTCGTAGAACAGCGCTAAGGGCGTACTAAAACAACCTCATAGAGGCGATATTGGCCATAAGATTAAGGAATATATACGGTCAAATCTGAATGAGAAATAAACTATACATTAAGCTACACTAAGTTAATAACATCAGTAACACACTGACGCACACTAATAGACAGAACAAACACCATGAATGAACAGCACCATGATAAGGAAGGAGAAACAGCAATGAAGAAAAGAAACAGCATGAAACGTTGCAGCAAATAATGAAGAAAACAATCCAAGAAAGGAAATAAAAGAATACAGATAACTAAAGGAAGCAGAAATAAAGAAGATCCAAAAATAGAGCCGACCAGGAGAGAGAAGAAGGAGCAGAAAGAAAGATGTAAATAACTACCGAAATCCACAATTTGCCATACAGAAAAGATATAACTAGCCAAATTGCCTACACAGAAAAGATGTATATAACTATTCAGCCAAATTTGCCAGACAAACATCAAAGTAAGGGGTAGTCCAGGAAGCTCTACCTGCTACCCCACAAAACCCCAGTACATGTATCGAATCAAAGGTAAGGGACAGTCCAGGACACCCCCCTCCGGACACCCCCTGCTGTCCCATCCCCCCCCCCCCGGACACGGACAAGCTCAAAGGCAAGGGACAGTCCAGGCGGCTCTGCCTGCTGGCCCACAAAAACAACTAAAGTCTTCACTTTCGTTTTCGAAGACCACCACAATGCGAACATGATCCTTTTGGACGGCGACTCAAAATCGGCAACCAAAAATATCTAAGCGGTGCTAAAATTTAACGGATGACTCACATCCAGCTGATTGGAAAACTTTTTGGCCAATATAAGTACGCTAAGTACGCAAAATTCCAACACAAGAATATCTTCTAAATTCACAACTCTGTAACATTTGATCAATTGCACAGGTGGCTCACACAATGTTGGTATAAGGACACCAGTAGGCACAACTGGAAAGGATTTGACCAAAAGTCTGCCCGGCTGAGATAAAGCAGGGCGGGTTGATCTTTGGTGGCGGGTGGGGTGGGGGATGCAGCCGGGGTGGGAGACCTGGTGGTGGGTCTGCCGTTTGGGAGCGAGGTAGGTGCGTCCATATTGATAGGATAACGAGGCAAAATGCAGAAGGGCCCAGCTCGGGGCCAAACTGCAGAAAGGTCCAGCTCAGGACCAAGCGCCCCCTTAAGGGGACTGTCGCCCAGCCTAGGGCCACAACCAGTCGCAAAAGCACAGAGTGCATACGCGACTATAATCCGAATCTTGAGGTATTCCAACATTCCTTCCAACTTCACCGTACACCTATCACTCTCTCAGACGTTCATAATATCTGCAGATGCCTCCCCCTCCCCATGTATAGGTTTCAACCCTGGTTAAAGTGTAGGAATGTTGTGATACCGCTGCCCGTCCATCCAGCTGACTGTCCTTGTCTTCACCTAACTCTACCTCCAAAATCTGGGATTGGAATTTCTCCAAACGTGGTAATAAGTTGATTATATAATAACCATTTGCAAGACGTGCATAAGTTTGGACCTCTCCCAGTCCCCGCGAGCATTGAAATTGGTGGTAGAAGAAATATTTTCTTTTTTCTGTTCTAAAAATGCCGTGTTACCGACATTTTTGATCATGTTTTGGTCAAACTTTACGCTTGTAGTCAGTACCAAGACAACCTACATTACATATCATTGTAATCGAGATATGATCCCTTTAGAGATGATCTGGAGAGAGAATGGGTTGGGGCGTAGGGAGGTGAGGTGAGGAGGTTAGCGATGACGTGGCTGAAAATTGCATTAATATATATCGATTCATTGACTGACCTGAACTAAATGACACATCATCACATAAATGACTATAAAAGTCACGTGCCGTCCACAGAGACAAATCAAGGCATCAAGCATGGGCAGGCCTGGGCAGTATTCAATTCACTGTACGTGAGTAATGCTTTACACAACTGAATACACCTTCCAAATAAACTTTATTGTCGGCTAAACAGGATAGTACTTGTATGATATTTCGACTCATGAAAATAAAATCACACACACACACACACACACACACACACACACACACACACACCATATATATATATATATATATATATATATATATATATATATATATATATATATATATTGGTACGTATATGTAATTTAATTGCTAGTTTTAAATTCATTTTTCTATTTTTATTTCATTACATGTTATTGTAATGATTTTATTCCTTGGATTTGATATTTTGTTTCAAAAATTCAGTCTTCTGTTTTGACCTGATTAGAACGCAAAAGTGTTGCTTTATCACTATTTTTAGCTCACCTTGGTACAGAAATTTGTAAACACTGAGTGAAAATGATTGGTCATTACCAAGGTCATGTTCGGCCCACGTGTTAGCTATGTGTAAACAGTCTTTTTTACTATTCATTTCCAGCTTGAGAATCTGATTTTTCAGATAGTGCTATTCTGGCCTACGTGTAAAATGGCATTGTTTTGTACTGCGCTGTTAGATGATTAAGTGACCACCTGACCCATCATGCGGCTCTGAAAAGACGTTTTAGTTGGGTTTATTACTCACATCTCAGTCAATCTTGGTCAGTTGTAAATAATACCTTGAGGCTGAAAGGTATTTCAGTTGTTGCCGTTTTGAATTGAGTTTTTCATTTAAAATAATTTATTCACCTTGGAAAACACTTTTCTTCATCGAAATTCTTGGACAAAGACATTTATTGGAAATTTATTCTGAAATTCTAAATTGGAACATTATAAGTTGTGATTCAACGAGGAACTGTTGATATAAGTACAACGACCTCATCTGACGCCATCGCCTTCCATATTAGAATTTCATCGGGATTTGAACTTGGATTCAATTAGAACTGTTTAGTGATAGGACTTATATTTTTGAATTCTAGGATTAATTTTTGGATTATATTCATAAACTGTAAGTCCGTTTGTTATATTTTTCGGTGTTTTGTAGGGAAATAAATTATTCTGTTTAAATATACAAAGCTTGTTGGCTTTCACTCTTTTCTTTGTTACTTTGTACGAACCCTTGTGACGTAACAAAGAAAATTGGGTCCTCGTCTTTGGGCTATATGAATTTTAGCTAAAATATTTCAGAAAATTGTTTTTTGAAATTTAAATTCTCCTAGGTTTGAAATCCCAAGTATGATTTCACATTTTGTTGGAAATCTTTAGTGAAAACAACAGGCTTTTTCACAATCTCATCAAAAGTGGAGACTTTTCTTTCTAGACCTACTCATGAGCAGTTGCATAGTTTGAAAAAAGATGAATTGCTTGAACTTGCCAGAAAATACGATCTTTCTGAAGCAAAAGCGTCTTTAACGAAGCAAGAAATAATGAACATTTTGATTAAGTATTTGGTAGAGAAGAAGCATTTTGGCTTCGGTCAGTAAGTCTGTATCAGACTCTGACATAAAAGTAAAGGAATTAAAAATGAAATACAAGATAAAATTGGAGTTAAGGAAGCTGGAACTTCAGAAAGATAAAGAAGAAAAACAAATGCAGCTGCAATTGGAAAAGGAAAAAGAACAAATCCAGTTACAGAAAGAACAAATGCAATTATAATTGGAAAAAGAATAAGAACAAATGCATTTATAGAAAGAAGAGAAACAATTGCAGTTGCAGTTTGAGAAAGGAGAGAGAGAGAGAGAGAGAGAGAGAGAGAGAGAGAGAGAGAGAGAGAGAGAGAGAGAGAGAGAGAGAGAGAGAAGAAAGAGAGAAAGAAAAACAAATGTTATTTGAAAAAGAGGAGAGAGAAACAATTGCAATTAGAAGAGAGAGAGAAAGAGAGACAGATGCAATTGCAAAGAGAGAAGGATAAAAGGGAATCTCAAATTAGAATGAAAGAAATAGAGCTGGCAAATGACAAGCACATTCACACTCCACATACAAATTCAAGTTTTGACATTACAAAGAATATTAGGCTAGTACCCCTTTTTAGCGAAAAGGAAGTAGACCAATATTATTTTTTATTTTGAAAAAGTTGCTGAAAATTTGAAATGGCCAAGGGAGTATTGGACTCAATCATCACAATGTGTACTTACTGGTAGAGCTCGAACAGTCTATGCATCCCTGTCACTAGAGCAGAGTGCTGACTATGATGTGGTTAAAGACTGTATTTGAAGGGTAATGAGTTAGTCCCTGAGGCTTATCAGCAAAAATTCAGGAACTATAAAAAAGAAACGGACCAGACCTATGTCGAATTTGCATGGGAAAAAGCACAACAATTTGCTAAGTTGTGCTCTTCTAGAAAGGTTAACAAAGATTACAAAAGTCTCAGACAGCTCACATTACTTGAAGAATTCAAGAACTGTGTCCATAGTGACATTAGGATGTATCTTGAAGAGCATGAGGCCGAAACCTTGGAAAATGCTGCTCTTGCTGCTGACAAGTATTACTTAACTCATAAAGTTCCTCTTGTAGGCAAATCATTCACTCAGCAGTCTACTGGTAGGAAGGTATTTCTGCCTAATACGACTCCTTCCAAAACTCAGTCTGGCACAACTTTTAAAATTGAATCTTCTGATAAACTTGACTCAAAATCCTTGTCTCTTCCTACTTGTACCTATTGCAAGAATAAAGGACACGTTATTTCTGATTGCTTCAAATTGAAATATGGGTAACAGAATCAAGATAGACCTATCCCAAATGCTCTTATTTCTAAGAGGTCAAGGTCACAGTCATGTATTGAAAGCACTACATTTGTTGGGTCTAATAAACCCCAGTCTGATTTTATTATGGAGAATTATGAACCATTCATGTCGAATGGTTCTATATCAGTCTTGGGTGATTTGGCCAATCCTATCCCTATTAAAATTTTAAGGGATACAGGAGCTTCTAAGAGTCTTTTATTATCAGGTACTTTGTCTTTTTCTGAGAAGTCCTGTTCTAATGAGAGTGTTCTCATTCAGGGAGTAGAGTGCGGCTTTGTTAATGTTCCTTTACATTCTGAAAATTTATCATCAGACTTAGTTTCAGGACCTGCGACTGCTGGTATAGTATCTACTTTACCCGTTGAGGGCATTCATTTGTTACTTGGCAACGACCTAGCTGGAGACAAGGTTGTGGTTAATCCACTTGTAACTGACAAGCCTTCTTTGGATCAGAAAGTTGATCCTATTAAAAAAGAATTCCCTGATTTATACTCAGCTTGCGCAGTTACTAGAGCTATGGCAAAGAAAGCTCTTGAGAATGATTTTGATAAGGTAAATATTCCTTTAGCTGACACATGTATTAGTCAGGCTTTTGATGAGGTCACTTTTACTCCTTGTTGGATGAATCAAGAGGCATTGATCACAGTGATACTCTTTTAACTACTCATTCTCTTTTTTTCTAATCAGGGTGATAAACGACAATCACTTGTCGTTGAACAGTAAAAAGATCCTGAGATCTCCTGTTTGTTTCAGAGGGCCATTAGTGAAACTGAAGCCACTGAAGTACCTATCTGTTATTTCATTAAAAATGGAATTTTTATGAGAAAATGGAGACCTCCCGAGGTACCTGCTGGTGATGAATGGTCAGTGAACTATCAAAATGTAGTTCCAAAATCTTACAGACAGAAAATACTTTGTCTGGCCCATGAAACTCCTCTGGCTGGTCATTTAGGGATTGATAAAACTTATCACAAGATCTTGCCTCACTTCTATTAGCCAAAAATCAAACGTGATGTTTATAAATTCTGTAGATCTTGTCATGCTTGTCAAATGGTAGGAAAACCCAATCAAAAGATACCTAAGATTCATTTGCAACCTATTCCTGCATTTGACGAACCATTTAGTAGAATAATGGTAGATTGTGTTTTTCCCTTACCTAAGACCAAGTCAGGCAACCAATATCTGTTGACCATTATGTGTGCGTCAACAAGATTCCCAGAGACAATTCCTTTGAGGAATATTAAAACCAAAACTATAGTAAAAGCTTTGATAAAGTTTTCTTATTCAATTTGGCCTTCCCAAATCTGTCCAATCGGGTCAAGGGTCAGATTTTAAGTCTGGAATTTTCCAGCTAGTAATGCTTGAATTTGGCATGCAGCAATTCAAGTCAAAAGTGAAATTATGGTTTCACAGCATTTTAATGGAGAGAACTTTTGAGCCTTATAATAGAGTTTATTCTCTCTTGCTCATTCTTCAAACGTATCTTCAAATTAGATTTTACGGCCCTTACAAAGTTAAGAAGAAAATGAATGAGTTAAATTATAATAATAGTACTCTGATCTAAATAAATTAATGGAGTACTAGTATACTGAGAGAGATGGCCAGGTAAATCATGCGATTAATTTAGTTGTGCTTGTCCCACCAACTGAGGATTTAAGTGAAGAAATTCAATCGGATTCTACTGATTTTGGAGCGACAAATCTTCGGAATTCGAACATTATGAAAAATTTGGATCAGAAACTTTCGCATTTGTAACAAAAAGAAAGGAATGAACTTATACAGTTATTATTCGAATATGAGCACTTGTTTCCAGATGTTCCTAAGAGGACAAAAAATATTTTTCAAGACGTTGAAATTGTGAATTCAAAACCTGTGAAACAACACCCAAACATGATGAACCCTCTCAAACAGGAATATTTGAAAAAGGAAATTCAATATTTGCTGGAGAATGATATCATGGAGCCCAGTAAGAGTAATTGGAGTTCACCATGTATAGTTGTTCCGAAACCAGATAAAACGTTTCGTATGTGCACTGATTATAGGAAGGTGAACAGTGTGACTAAGACAGATTCATTTCCATTACCAAGAACCAATGACTGTATTGATAAAATTGGAAATGCCAAGTATGTCACCAAATTTGACCTTCTGAAAGGATTTTGGCAAATTCCACTAACGGAAAGAGCAAAGGAAATTTCGGCATTCATGACTCCAGATGGACTCCATCTATATAAAGTAATGCCATTCTGGATGAAGGGTTCGCCAAGTGCTTTTCAACGTTTGATGAATATGATAACTTCTGATCTAGATAATTCTGATGCTTATATTGATGATGTCATCATATACAACGACACCTGGAAAGAACATCTAGCAACAGTTTGGAAATTCTTTGACAGACTCAGTGATGAATATTTGACAATCAATTTATCTGAAAGTGAGTTCTGATGTGCTAGTGTAACATTTCTAGGACATATTGTGGGACGTGGTCAAGTTAAACCTATAGATGCTAAGGTCAAGGCTATCTCTGAATTCCCTGTGCCTGTCAGTAAAAAGCAACTGATGCGATTTTTAGGTATGGCTGGAAGCTATCGGATATTTTGTTCCAATTTTTCTAATATTGCTGAACCCATGAGAAACTTGTTGAGCAAGAAAAGCAAGTTTCTGTGGACTGAAAAATGCCAGGAGGCTTTTGATAGGTTAAGGCCATACTTAAAGGTGCACCAGTTCTAACAGCTCCAGATTTCAGTCAACCATTTAAACTGGCTGCGGATGCAAGTGATGTTGGGTTTGGAGCAGTATTGATTCAAGAAGATAGAAATGGTGTTGATCACCCAGTGTGCTATTTATCTAAGATATTAGATAAGCACCAAAGAAATTACTCAACAATCGAGAAGGAATGTTTGGCTTTAATATTGGAATTACAGCATTTTGAAGTTTACATTAGTTCAGTTCTTTCTCCGGTTATCGTGTTTAGTGATCACAAACCCCTTACTTTCATCGACAAGATGAAAAATAGAAATCAAAGATTATTAAGGTGGAGATTGTTTTTACAAGAATATAACCTTGACATCAGGCACATCAAGGGAAAAGACAATTTAATTGCAGATGCACTTTCCCGTGTAGAGAAATATTATTTGTTGTATACTTTGCATAATTCATAAGAGTTTTCTATGTAATTTTATACTACCTCTTGTATAATTTACATATGGTACAAAGAAAGCTTTATTATATAAATCTTTCTTTTTTCTTTATGGGGGAAGTGTTACGTATATGTAATTTAATTGCTAGTTTTCATTTCTTTTTTATTTTATTTCATTACTTGTTATTGTAATGATTTTATTCATTGGATCTGATATTTTTTTTTCGAAAATTCAGTATTCTGT
Organism: Megalonaias nervosa; assembly: GCA_016617855.1. NCBI lineage: Eukaryota > Metazoa > Mollusca > Bivalvia > Unionida > Unionidae > Megalonaias > Megalonaias nervosa. The sequence goes on from JAECUM010027467.1 coordinate 35,184, forward strand.
TTTGACCTGATTAGAATGCAAAAATGTTGCTATATCATTATTTTAGCTCACCTTGGTTCAGACATTTGTAAACGTCGGGTGAAAATGATTGGTCGTTATCAAGGTCGTGTTCGGCCCACGTGTTAGCTATGTGTAAACAGCCTTTTTATTATTCATATCCAGCGAGAGAATCTGATTTTTAGATAGGGGTATTCTGGCCTACGTGTAAAATGGCATAATTTTTACTGCTCTGTTCGATGATTAAGTGACCACCTGACCCATCACACAGGTCTGAAATGACATTTTAGTTGGGTTTAATACTCACATCTCAGTCAATCTTGGCCAGTTGTAAATACTACCTTGAGGCTGAAAGGTATTTCAGTTGTTGCCGTTTTGAATTGAGTTTCTTAGTTAAAATAATTTATTCACCTGGAAAATACTTTTCTTCATCGAAATTCTTGGACAAAGACATTTATTGGAGATTTATTCTGGAATTCTAAATTGGAACATTATAAGTTGTGATTCAACGAGAAACTGTTTATATAAATACAACGACCTCATCTGACGCCATCGCCTTCCATATTAGAATTTCATCGGGATTTGAACTTGGATTCAATTAGAACTGTTTAGTGATAGGACTTATATTTTTGAATTCTAGGATTAATTTTTGGATTATATTTACAAACTACAAGTCTTTTTTCATATTTTTACCTTGTTTTGTAGGAAAATAAATTATTCTGTTTAAATGTACAAAGCATTCGAAGAAAGAAAACGAATGTGTACCTGTTTATAGCCGGCAATACATAGTAGATAAATAATTACAATATCTTGTAGTTTCTTCACAGCGCACAAGCTCTCAGGATTACATCAAACATACATATTCTTTGCAATTGTTATTCCAGGATCAATGCGAGGTGGAGACATCCGTGTCGGCGATAAACCTGAATACAATGATTTCCGCGGACCTGCAGTCTCCCCATCTTGCTGAGTAGGTAAAGGACGACCAATTTCTGTAGCAATATTTGCAATTGACGAATTCCCAAACAAAATTCTATCTGTCTACCACCATCTAGCAATCAATTGCTGCATAATCTACTTTGCAATGTGATATCTGGCCATAAGTGACCTCCTTTTGTAGCAAAAGAATTCCGTACCAACTGTAGGTACTTTACTATATATATATATATATATATATATATATATATATATATATATATATATATATATATATATATATATATATATATATATATATATATATTTGTGTGTGTATTGTGGTTTAAATGTCATTCGTTAGTTCATTGCTTCAGTTTTATTTATCTTATGTAGTTTTCTTTTAGCAGCGAACAGAGATGGTTGGTTAGGGATTGATACTTGGATATAGCATATGACGCAGTGGTGATCTGATGAAAGTTCGTGGGACACCAGTGAAGAATATATGATATTATCATCAGGTCTTTGTGATCATGTTTATTGGTAGGTTGGCTAACTGACAGTGTGAGGTTTGACAATATGAATATAAATCTAGGAGTTTTGATTTGTATGGGTTTCCAGGACAAAGTAAAAGTTGAAATATTCAAGAATAAACATGTTGCGAACTATCGAATTTCGATACTCCAGGAGGTTAGGAAACTCCTCCAAAAAGAGAGATTCCGTCAGCTTGTTTTCTCGACTACCAAATTTCTGGATGAAAACCAGATACTAAATACATGCTAGACACTAAATAAAATCTCTGGACTTCCGACCACAAGGTTTTGACAGGCTTGACAATATGTAGCTGGAATTATTTTCTACATTAAATCTGTTCTAACTAGTTTTCAGATAATTGATATACAATTGTTTATTTGCACAAGCATGTAGTGTTCTGTTTGTTCGTACTATGAAATATATAGTTTTTATATTTTGTACTATGATTTGATATAAATATAATTACTTTGGGAAGGTAACTCCTTTTGAGAAAGGTGACACTCAATAGTTTCCTCTGTATTATATACATAAATTCCGTAAGTAATTATTTCATTATTTTTCTTCCAATCAGAGTGAAATTACTACTGTAAACCGAAAACGTCTCTCTGATAATGTGGCAAAATCTACAAGAAACAACATTTTTACAAAAAGCGCCCCGTTACTGAGTATTGAAAGCTGTCTGTGTTCTGTCGATTAGTAGGTTTCACAACCATTCTGTACAAATATATTATGTACATTGAGTACAAACGTACATTTTCACAAAATAAGAGAGCAAAGTAATTGTATTGAATCTCCTCTTAACAATGAACCTTTGGACTAAAACTAAATAAAAATGCTAAAATTGTTTTACGTTTAGAATTAGCAGATGAGAGAGAGAGAGAGAGAGAGAGAGAGAGAGAGAGAGAGAGAGATTCACCTTCCTCATTCACAATGCAGTGTTTCCAAACAAGGGACGTAATCGTTTAACGCTGAGACTATCGAGTTAACGTTTCTTTAACCAGTCACTGCACCAAAGTCATGTATGTAACAGTAGTTTCAAGTTTCCTCGTGTGGCAGTTTCTAAACTGGTTCATTTCTGTCACTCATAATCTTAGCACATTTCTTCCAAAATACAGATGCTGGGTGTTGGAGGATTTGGTAAGGTAATATTGGTAAGTACTCTAATTTTTGATTTCTTTCCTTGTCTTCTTCTCCCGATTCAAGCTCCTCTATATTGTAAGAAATGACTAATAGAGGCAGAAGACGCTGTGGGTTTTGGTTAGCGTCCAATCCTGCAATGGAACAAATCCGAGTCTGGTATGGAGGTGTGTTCTGGACAAGGCTCTTTACTAAATCTGCTACCTCACTAAATAATCAAGTCGTTTTACTGTGATGTAGAACATCAAACCTAACTAAGTCCCCGTGTTTCTCAAGTTCACATCTTTTTCTGATTTGTAACTTTCAAGGTGTATGCTTTGACGGAAATTGATACACTCTTGATCAGTTGCACTTGACAACTGCGTCTTTGTGAAGTCAACGAATACGCATGTGGACACACTTCGTTTTACTGATTAGCGTCTAGGTAACATACTAGCAAATTGAATTGACACAGTCTGGTAAAATAGGAGACTGATATGTAAAATATCAGATACCCGATGCATCCTAACATTTAAGATCAAATTCGTCATTTGCTTTCTTTCTGACAGTCCATCCCCTTTGATCTATCCAAACAGAAAGTTCAATTCTCGTTTCAAAATGAAGCTACATAAACTAGATTTGGTAATATTCTCTGACTAGAAAAATATGTATTTTTCCTCTGTAATGAAAGCATGTTCTCAGCCAAGAAACATCTACTCAGGCTAGATAAATTTAGCCGCGAAAATATAATTCGTAGCCTTTCTCGCGAATGTGTGCATGTGTATGTGTGTGTATTTGTTTAAGATTTGTAACGTTGCTTTAACAATTTTTCTGTCATATCGTTACGATGTCTGCGTGTGACAGTTGGTAATGATGTCTAACAGTGGGGCATCATGCCGCAGACATGTAGCATCATGTCCCACCCAATAACATTATCCTGACACCAACCCGACAAGTCCTAATACTAACCTCTTAATGCTGAACGCCAAGTGAGGCAGCTGTTTCGCGAATGAAATTAATTTAACAGTAAATACAAAGTTGTGTTATCTTAAACAAAATAAACATTTACACGAAAGGTAGTTGTTTCGCTTAGTTGTCAACGTAGCAAAATGTACCACCCGGCAAGACCTTAACTCAGAAAATTCCAATTCTTAAGAAATGACTGCGTTTTCCGCTATGTGACTTGCACAAGCGGTCACACAATATTAATCTGGAATTGTTTATAAATCATTATTTATATGGCCTACTTTCGCTGCCCCAGTAGGCTTCTAAGACATTTTGGGTAAGCTTTACCTGTATCAACCCCTTATAGCATCTTTCCCCAGGGCCGGATTAGCCATTAAGCACAATAAACACTTGCTTAGGTCACTAGCCTAACAGGGTACCAGAAAAATTTCAAATTAACTGTTGATGATAAAATTGAATGAATTATATATGGCCATTGCAATCTGCATTTGTGAGGATTTTGATTTTGAGTGATGGCAACACTGATATGTTCCCGCCATTTTAGCTTTCAATATTCTGTTTTTGTAATGAGCTCCACATTGTGTAGGGGGTGCGGGTGGGCGCCGTATTATTTTCACGTCTTCGGACCATGGAAGGCATTTCCCCACTACCACTACTTATGACTTCGAATACAAATTTTGCAACGGCAAACACAATCTCCGATTAGAAGTTCAAAGATTGCAATCGCTTTTCTTTCTTGCACCCAAACACTGACAGTTGTTCCCAAACAATGCATGTGGCAGAATTCTAAGAGCAACTTTTCCTTCTTTTCTTCGATATTCTGTTTCAATCAGTTCTTGGGCAAAATCATTGTCATGATCATATGACACGGGAGCAGCAGATTTCACAAAAATATAAGTATCTTGTTTTTTGGACAAATATAGAATATAGTATAAAATAAGACTAACGAATTCTAAACACATACAGTTTTTTTGGTGTCTCGTTAAACTTTGCATTGTGATTTTTTAAGTACTCTTGCGAAGGATAGTTTGCACACAAAGTTCCACATCAGTGATAAACTATGTGGATCGACGACCCTTGGCTATCATAGAAGCAGTTATGATTCTGAAGAAACTAATAAACGAAAACTAATTGCTACCTAAAATAATCGCTGTATTAATGAAATCCGCTCTGTTGACAAAATAAGGATGGAAATTTGAATTATAGGGCTTAATTGACCAAGGTTTGGTACGTACATTGGACTTAAACTACTCCAGATTTTATTTAATTTCTGAATAATTAGGTAAAACTTCGGACTTTGATAAATACCCAATCGTTATCATGTAAGCCTATAGAGAATTTTGAACGTCAAAGGTGACAATCGCCTGGACGACCAAGTACTCTTTTATTATTGACACCAAGTGTTGCAAATGTCCAGATATCATAGCGAAAAAAGTATAATATAATGCCTTGATAGCACGCCACAAATTCAGATCTTGATCAAAGAAAATACTTTGAAATCGTACGCCACAAATACAAGTTTTTACGACAGACAGTATCTTGAAAACGTACGACACAAACACGAGTCTTGCGCAAAGACAATGCCTCGAAATTGTACGACACAAATACATGTCTTGAGCAAAGACAATGCCTCGAAATTGTACGACACAAATACATGTCTTTAGCAAAGACAATGCCTCGAAATTGTACGACACAAATACATGTCTTGAGCAAAGACAATTCCTTGATCAGCAGCACACCAACACAAAACGTTACGAAAGACAATCCTTAAAATTATACAATACAAATGCAAGTCTACAGGAAAGGCAACACCCTGAAATTGTATGAAACGGATAGAGCAGTCCTTAGGAAAGATTGTTTCAAAACAATTTTGAATAATTGTCAGGTACAAGAAAAGAATAACACCAGCAAAACCTATGCTCTAAAGATCCTCAACAAGCAACATATTGTAGCAATGGGAGACCAAGACCAAGTCGTGAATGAAAAGGATATCATGTCGGAATTAAAATCAGATTTTATTGTAAGGTAAGATTGTGACTTTTGTTTTGCATGTTCCCGCTGCTTGCAGCCTTGGTGAGGATGAGGAGTTGAGGGAACGGAGTGGGAGGGACTAGAAAACTGGGGGTGATAAATGCAATTTTGTAGGTATATTTGCACACATATGCCTTGATATTATTTTCTTATTTTTCTGGTAATTTGTCAAGATTTTACAGCATTTTGAACCTTTTGTATACAAAAACCTTCTTAGAATGATTAGGCAAACACCGCTTGAGTTAGACAAATGATGTTGATTCACAATTTACCTTATCAGTATCATAAGGGAAATACAGTATTCGGTGGGCACATACAATTTGGTTGACATGCTACGTTGTTAGTATGAATCAACAAACACTATCTGAACGATTATGTGAAGGGCACTTGAGTTAGACAAATTAAAGTTGGTTAGTATGTTGCCGCGTAGGCACAGTTAAGCGAAAGCACTGGAGGTAGGCAAATGATTTTTTTGTATGTTATCTAGTTAGTGCGATTAGGCAAGTGAAATGTCTTTGGCATGTTATTTTCTAGCACGATCAGGCAAATGTCACACGAGCCAGACACATAAAAAGTGTTGGTCATATTTGTATGTATAATAAGTGGCAATCTTAGAGTTTCATATCATTATATAAATTTTCAAATTTTGAAACGATTTAGATTTTTCTGGACTATTACATGTTTCAGTTTGTGGTGGTTCGTAGGTATTTTGCAAATACAAAGAGAACTTACTTTATGTTGGAACCCATTTCTGCAGTAATTATTTCCTCGTTTGCATTAAACTATAGACCTCAATGAATACATTATGGTATCCCATAATTTGTTCAGTCCATGTTGGACAAAATGGTAAGTGAGGTGACCTGTTGCGGTCAGTCAATCTTTAGATCTTAAACTATTTTTGAACGAAGATAATGCAATAATGCAATATTAATGAGTACATTAATGCAATAATATATTTACTAAAATGGAATTGGCACGAAATTGTTGTTTAATTTTTATGCACATTTGTCTGAAATATTTTCCAGATATTGAATGTCCAAGGAACACCACTTACACTTAAGACCAGCTAGATTTTGGGATGAGTATGTGTGTACAGTTTTTTTCTGCAGGCCTTCACTTAGCTTAGGAGCAGTAATTGGTTTATCGAATCATGTGCTGATTGTTATATTCCCTAAGATGGAAGCGAAGAATGTCAACCAGATCCGTTTTCCTCCAGAGTTTCCACAAAATCCACTACTCTAAATGCATGTTGTATGGTTTAATTTCCACCACTGCGGCGAATGTTGCAAACGCATTCAATTTCTTGTCTCTTACGAGAGAAAACACATGCTTTCTCGAAAAGGGTTCATTCGTGTCACTCTTCGCAAGGAGACGACGATATTCCAAATAGGTCTGACAACTTAATGCAAATGCAATCATAAATCAAGGTATGTCGACTTTGAGTACAGTCTATTACTAGTTTAGTTTACACTTCTAAATTTCTGGTTTCTTGTTATAGAAAAGGCTTTAGTCATAATCTGCGAAATTCTACACTGCCTGTATAATAGAGGCACTCATCTTCATGCACTCAAAAGGAATCGTCCACAGAGATCTAAAGTTCGAAAACGTACTCCTTGATTCTAGGATATGCAAAACTGGTACGTACATCTATAGATGTTTACTTCAAATACATTAATACTTGACTATCGCATTCACTAGGCACATTACATTCATCCACCTGATTAAATTTAAAATGATCAATATAACTATCCTAATTCACTGAGGCAATTTTACATTCTTCCAGCAAATAGAAAATTTGAAATGATCACTATATATATATATATATATATATATATATATATATATATATATATATATATATATATATATATACTAAAAACCAAATTTAAAAACTCATAGGGGATATTGTCCAAATGTAAAAATCTAAACTTCCCATTGCGGCCCAGTCAAAATTGCAACCATTTATTAATTTTGCACCCGACGCAGTGTTTGGGCTAATATCTATCCAGGTAATAATATTTGTTTATGATGTTATTGTTCTTAATTTTATTATTATTATTATTATTATTATTATTATTATTATTATTATAGTGATTGTCAATTATCTCGACACCCAAATAATGTTCACATACTTCCTTCAAAACCTACTTGCATAACTCTACCTGGATATAATTTCTTGCGCCTATTTCTAACCACGCTTTGTCTCGTACTTTGCTAGGAACATTGAATTAGGTCAAAACATACTGCCTGATTCGTTACGTCATAGAAACAAAAACCTGATCGTAGATTATTCCTGCAAAACTTTGTTTTTGTTAAACTGCCTCTTATAATACTAACATGTAGGAGTACAGAAGTTTTCGTTGATTTTGTGGTAAGTGTTTGTTTTGAATATTTGTTTTTCTTCTTCAATGGCAGAGAGAGAGAGAGAGAGAGAGAGACAGAGAGAGAGAGAGATGTACTCAGTTGCATTATTGTGAAGTATTATAATATATATATATATATATATATATATATATATATATATATATATATATATATATATATATATATATATAATGAAAATGGTTAAACTATATAGTTCTGCAATTTCGTTCACGACATTTGTAAAATAATTTAATAACTGTTTGCAGTTATAAGAATTGAACCTCATATTGCATGGAATTCGCCAACACATGAAAATTTAAATCGACTACACGCTACATGAGCAGACTTCACTTCGCTTGACTACGTCCGCTCTTTATGCAGTGGGTTCCGATTTTCAAGCTTGCTGACTTTATGAATTCTGCTAAATATGACGTTCAGTTCTTAAACAAAGTAAATTCGGATAAATGCAACATGAACAGTATTTTATTGCCTAGTTAAGCACGTTTAAAGTTTAGCACAACTAAGTAGTTTTAGTAATTCGATTCATATATCATATACACGTTGTGCTGTGAGGTGACTTTTGAACTGAGTGTCCTTTTATGCAGTAGACAAACAGCTTTACTCTGAGAAGTCGTTGTAATGATAAATATACCTAACGTCCTGAATCGTACACTTAACAGTATGAACATCTTTGTTAGCTTTATCCTTTCTCCCCACGTCACCCATTCCAAACCTCAAATAGCTCTGTCCGCCTGCATGCACGTAATCCCTCTCTGTATATCACTTCTACTTGCAAATGATAACGTTCAGACTGTTAAATGTTTTTGCACGAAACGTGGTGCACTTGTTTGATTTGGCTATTTACAGTTCTTCGCTATCAAGATATTTTTGGCCGTTGGTTCTCTTCATACATTTTTTATTATCAACAATTTCGTTTCCGCAGCACAACACCAAAGTCGTTTGAGATATCTCAACGATGTTGTGTACATATTTTGGAAGTTTCCATTTGATAGCCCATCCGTTCATATCCTCAATTTAGTTTCAGGGGGCCCCGAGTGGCCGAGTGGTCTAAATCGCTCGCCGTTACGGATCACTGCCATCTCACTTCTGTCTGCATGGATTCGAATCTCTGGTTCGGCCAATGTGGGTAATATAGAAAGCTTGCCAGTAGCTTCTCGTGGGTCGGTGGTTCTTTCCGGGGTTTTACCCCGTTCTTCCTCCACCATTTGTACTGGCCGCCATGTCAAGCCTATCCTGTTTTGAAAAGTAGCGTTAAACCCTACAACAACAACAACATAGTTTCACTGGCACAATTCAAAGTCATCTTAAATCATTTTATGAAATGTCATTAACACACTGGACTTTTTTAAAAATTAAATCTATATTTTGCCCTTCATAAGTCTTTGGTTTGAATCTATGTCACATTTTCATCCCTTTCTGTATTCATATATTCATCATTCAATCTTATTATTCATAATAAGATAGCTGCCCTGATGTGTATTTGTCTTTATTTACAATTCCTTGTTTTCAATAATTCCAATTCTTTTACGTTGTCTATCCATATCTATACTTTTGTTTCTGGGGAAATCCCCGTTGCCCTTATATTTCTATAAAATTTGGTACACAGTTTGCTATTTATAATTCTTCAGATCAAGTGTTGTAGATGTTTACATTTTTTCTTATGTCTGTTGATCATGTATTTACCATTCGCACTTTCGTGTCTGAAGCAAAACTTAGTAATGCTAATCTCTACTACATATACCTTTCAAATACGACTTTCTATAATTGAAAAAAAAATGCCTGTCAGACATTGTGGCAAGACAGATGACATAGGTGACTCCGTCCTTTTATTTGTTCACGCCCACCCCACAGCTCGATATGATATGAGGCAGGAAAAGGGAGCTGTCTCTTTCTCCATCTGTCTGTCCTTAAACATTTGCTTTTCCGGACCTAAGTCTCAAATAGTTTAAAATATTTCAGCCAAACGTGGTACACGTGTGATGCAGCCTGTGTAGAGGTACATAGGAAAATTCCAAATTTTCCTCATGTAATATTGATATGCTGCCTTGGAAACAAAGTGTTGCATGAAGTAAATATATTTAGAGTGCTTCACTACAGTGTGTAACAAAGGAAGTATAAAGACTGAGGGTGAAGTGAATAGGAATCTTTACATAAGCGTTAGAGCCGAGTAGCGAACCGTAGAGTACTGTCTATTGGAGTCTTTATATAAGCGTTAGACCCGTGTAACGAACCGTACAAAACTGTTCATCGCAATCTTTACATAAGCGGGAGAGCCGAGGGACAAACCATAGAGTACTGTCTACAGGAATCTTTACATAAGCGTTAGACCCGTGAAACGAGCCGTAGAGTACTGTCTATAGGAATCTTTACTTAAGTTTAGATCCGAGTAACGAACCGTAGAAACTGTCTATAGGAATCTTTGCATAAGTGGGAGAGCCGAGGGACAAACGGTAGAGTACTTATTATGGGAATCTTTACGGAAGCGTTAGACCCGTGTATCGAATCGTAGAGTACTATCTATAGGAATCTTCACAGAAGCGTTAGAGCTGAATGACGAACCGTAGAGTACTGTTTATATGATTTTTTACATAAGCGTTAGACCCGTGTGATGAACCGTAGAGTACTGTCTATAGGAATCTTTACAAAAGCGTTAGACACGAGTGACCAACCGTAGAGTATTGTCTATGGGAATCGTAACATGGCTTTGATAGTCTCCATTTACCCGGCATTTTGCATAATTGCAATATACGGAAAATTTACCGAAAATGCTGAGTGCGGTCGGACGGTGCTTCGTCATGTAACATGGTAAGATTTACAAATGCTATTTAACACAATGAATATTGAGAGAGAGAGAGAGAGAGAGAGAGAGAGAGAGAGAGAGAGAGAGAGAGAGGTAAGGGCTAAATTTCGTGTTTTAATATCAATCAATCAAACCGCTTTTTCTAGAGCGGCACATGGGAAAAGGATCTATCATACTTTTCGTCATTTCTAGTAAATCATTTGGTGCCCATACAGATGAATATATTTGCCTTACGCTCTCTATAAATAAAATTCCCTGACATATCTTAGTTTTGTATGTTGACTGTGTAAAGAGAAGGTCGGTTCCAAGCTTGATGAATTTGTGGCCTAGGCCTTGTAGCCTTTCTTGTGAATTAAATATAGAGGATAGTTTCTATTCCTGCGTAAATACCGGATATGTTAAATCGTCTGGTACCGAATAACGTGATAGTGTAATGATACAACAAGATGAAATATATCCTGTATTTACACGAGAAAATACAATTTTCTTTTTATTATATACCAAACGTACCTTAGAAGGTTTAACTCAATCTTCAATACAACACCCAACCCACCCTTTCGTAAAGTCAGTTCGCTTTCACTGGATGTTCATATAACTACCAGAGATTTAGGAGTGAGGTAGCGATGGGATGACCTAATCTGTCGCAGTAAATTACATTTTTTGACATTTTGTGTTTGAGCATATCTGACCTCAAAGCTGACCCGATTCAGCAATGAATCACATGGTTTATCACTGTTGTGAAGAAAGTAAGAAGAAATAACTTCAAAGAAACGTGAACCTCGTCCAGGCAAATTTCTTCAGAATACTAATTTCCATGTCTGAAATGTCATGCAGTATCTGTTTATTTGTTCTAGCTCACAAATTACTCATTCTGTATTGGTACAGGTATGCCTTCTGTAGGTACAAACAATCAAGCGTCGCATGGCATGATGGAAAATCGTGTATTTTCACATTTTAAAATATATGTATAGTTTTTAAACGTGAAAATATTGGAAGAAAAAGATACATAAATTATTTTGCCAATAATGTTCTATATTTCACACTTAAGTATATAATACATATTAAAACTAAATCACATGCATCCATACGTTGGTGTTGGTTCTTTTTCTCTATTTTATATAACTTCGATGTTTGTTTCATGTGTTAAAGGTTGTTAGCTGTTGTTTTCCCTTTTGCGTGAATTAGCAAGTTTGAGATTCGGAATCCTAATTTCATTCTGGGTTGATATAATGCGCAGCTTAACGCTGTGAATTGTTCTAATTCACAAAGGAGGTATGTTATGCAAGTTAGTGTCTATTGCAGAGAAATCATTTACATTAACTTATATGATTGTTTTAATCATAAAAGTAATGCAAACAAAATTGTAATATTATTTTTATTGCACCAAATTGCCTTTGGAAAGCAAATGAAACGCAACAATTTGATCGCATTTTTGCATTTTCCATCTTGAAAAATGTCATTACATAACTTCTGTATAGTTCTGGTGCAGGGTTACCTTTACTAACTCATGTATTGGTGAAATTAAAATGTTAGAAACAAGCTTTGCATGAACAGGTGGCGGGAGGGAAGGTGGCAAACTGAAAATAACTATACATTAAACCGTAGGCTAAAAATCAGCACGCCATTCTTGGTGTGGAAAACCTTCACCACATTCCATGTTGATTTAAACTGCATTCGGTGAATCAATGTTAATACATCCCAACACCACTCATAGGGATGCTAGTCAAATTATTTTAACATCAAACAATCATATTATAACCTTTGTCGGTAATTTTCAAGTTTAACATATTGTCACTTTCCAAACGAATCCCACCTTTCAGTTTCATAATACACATATCATTGTATTTTATTTTTCTTGATAGACTGACTTTGGGGTCGCCAAGAAAGTAGTGTGTGTATGTGTGTTTTTGAATTTTTAATGTAGCTTTAACAATTTTTCAGTCATATCGCTACGATGTCTGCAGTGTGGCAGTTTATAGTTATGTCTAGCACTGGGGCATCATGCTGCAGACATGTAGCATGATGTCCCACCCAGTCACGTTATCCTGACATCAGGCCGACCAGTCCTAGCACTAACCTCTTAATGCTGAGCGCCAAGCGCGGCAGCTGTTAGTACCATGTTTGTAAGTCTTTGGTATGACTCGGCCGGGGATCGAACCCACGACCTCCCGCATCCGAATCGGACGCTCTAATCACTAGGCCACTGGAGCGGTCCAAGAAAATAGGACTGGGAACAAAGGCCCAGAAGATGTGTGGAACGGCACATTATACGGCCCCAGAGATGATTTTAAATAAAGGGCACGACACGGCGCCGATATTTGCTCGTTGGGTTTTCTCGTATTTGCCATGCTTTCTGGTAGGCAAGGATGATAGGCACTTAACATGGGGATTATATACCGTTTGTTTTGCATCAGCGCGTTAATATGTGCGTGTATAAGCGTGTGTGTACATAGAACATGTATTCCAACATCACGGAAACTTATGATGTCTGAGCACAGATAAAGTCACTGTAATTCGCTTTGTTCCGGTACTACTGTCAATGGCCATTTTAAAAATTTTCGAATGTAAGGAATGGTACATGCCCGTATTTTCACTGTGGCAGTCATTTAAACCTTCACAGTGCTGTGTAAGTCTGAAAAATATACTGTCTCGAATTTTAGTATAGGCTGATTTCTTTCCATCACGCATGAGTACAGGTGAGACGAAGAATAAATCATCTGCTGGAGACATTACAGCTTGATATAAAACATTTTAACAGCTATCTTGTTTCCTTTATCTCTTATAAACTTTGAAAATTGTTTGTATGTCGATTCGTACCGGTTGGAATTTCTGTGCGTTTTTACATGTAAATATTCAGCATATGAATGTCGTTACCCTTTATAAGTTTCATTTCTTCTTCCAGCTCCCTATTTGCAGACAAGGATGATGATGACATCAAGACTTATGAAAACATCCTGACGAGAATCGATCTTGTTTTCTTCCCAAACAAAATAAGAAAGATCGCTGAAGATTTCATACGGAAATTGTGCAGGTAAGAATGGTGTCGAGGTTATTGTCTTACCAAGTCATAAAGTAATCGCTGAAAATTTCATATGAAAACTGTTTCTTCTTAGATTAGTTCCATACTAGAAGGACGGTTTCAAAATGAGTGTAACGATGGCGGGACCCAGATTAATTTAGACATAGGGAAGAGAATGAAGACAACAAACCTGTAATCTCAAGTCACATAAAAAAGCAAAAGCTACTCAATATTTGCATGAAATATTTAAATCCAACCAGTTAACTGTGGTAAAACATAATCGATGACAAGTAGAGAATCATAGAAACTAATGAATTGAAAACGGTAAGTATATGAGAGCGGTGCCCCAATTCGGGATCTGCTTATCTAACGTTAGTAGATATACAATTTGTACCGCATATAAAAATATAAGTTGTTGCACACCTTGCTGTAGTTTTGTTTTATTTTGTCCTCTCTGATTTTGAGAAAGACTTTTGTCCTCTCTGCTTTTGAGAAAGACTTGTTCAAAAAGTGTTCATAACAAAATATGGAGCACAAACTTTATCATCACTTTCTTGTTTTATTTTGTCCTCTCTGCTTTTGAGAAAGACTTTTGTCCTCTCTGCTTTTGAGAAAGACTTGTTCAAAAAGTGTTCATAACAAAATATGGAGCACAAACTTTATCATCACTTTCTTGTTTACGGCCGTACAATGACGTCAACCATTTTTAAGGAATCGACGAAGAATAGCATGTATCTAATGCTTGCGTCTGATTCATGATGGTGAAATGTAGACTTCTTGTTCGGGTCTCCATATCAGAAAACTTACGTAAAAGCTCCTCCAAAAGAAAACCAATGGATACATGCATATAATGAAAATGTTCCGTGTCCATAACTGACGTTTAATGTGAGATTCATTCATTCATTCTCATTTCCTTCTTTTTAAGGAATAACCCTACCAAGCGCCTCTTCGTGCAAGAAATACCAAAACATGGAATTGCTTGAGAAATTCCGCTGGGAGGGTTTAAGTAAGAAAACATTGAAACCACCTTTCACTCCAAAGATTA